>UZAF01018303.1:19620-34611 GCA_900617895.1 Haemonchus placei | reverse complement strand
TATACTTGGCGGAACAAAAGTTTAGTGAACATTCTTTGAAATTTTCCAAGTTCGATGACACCCTTTTTATGCAATGGGCTCCAAATTTGGGAACAGTATTCAGCTGCGGTAGTACATATGCATTGTATAAACGTAGTTCGCCAGTTCTCGTAGGTAATTCTTCAAAATGAAGAACAAGAGTTTTTGATGGATCGACATCAAAGTCAATTCGACAGACATCCAGTTCAAATTCTGGAGTCCAGCATAATAGGTTCTCAATTGGCCGCTTTAGAGCACAACGCACATCGACTTTATTATTGCAATTGTAGACACCATATATCTCGACATCATCGGCATAGAGTTGGACACTTACGTCTTTAGAAGTTTTTAGGGTGGAAGCTAAATCGATGGTATAGATCAGAAACAGTAAAGGAGAGAGCACTCCGCCTTGTGGCCCTAAACTTGTGCGGCAATGTCGCTAAGAAAACGCTTTTCCTACTCGTACCACATATCTTTCATGTATATATGGTTCAAACCATTTAATAAGTTTATGTCCAATTCCAAGAGATCTAAGTTTGTGAAGAAGTTTAGCGTGATCCTTATCAAAGGCTCTGGAAAGATCCACATATATGTGTGACATCAGTCGAATACCCTTGGCTAGAGGCAACATTCCAGTTAAAGAGACTATCCACCAGATTTCGCTGACATCCCTGGCAAAAAACCGCGCTGCTCTCTTGGTAAAATTGGACTGAATAACCGAAAGAGAACCCTTCCTCTAATAACTTTTTCCATAACTTTGACAGGAGTAGATGTGATACTGATTGGACGAAAGACAAATGCAGAACATGCACCATCCTTTTTAGGAATTCCCGTGACTAGAGCATCTTTCCAAATTTCAGGAACCTCACCTAGCATAAATGATACATTGAAAATGTGTGCCAAGGGGCTTGAAAGTGAGGTAGCACACCTCTTGAAGACAATAGGAGGTATGCCATCATATGGCTCAGTAGTTGTATTTTCAGTTTTTTCAAAATGTTGGAAATTTCAAAAGGATTGAAGTAGATATTGTCCAAGCCACATCAGGCAGATGCAAGTAGCACAGAGTTGTATGAAGAGGCATTCATATTACAATCACAATTAAAGACACTAGCAAAAGAATAACCAAGAGCCTTAGCTTCATCAGCTTCAGAAAAGCACCAAACACCATATCAGAAAGAGCTGTAAATTAGTCCTACTTTTCGATTTACAATGAATGAACGCATAAAGTTTTTTCATAGAGGCTTTCATATCCAGTCGTGGCTCACGGTTCGTACAAAATTTTTTGAAGTCTTGATCAATATCGGCCCAAATCTTCTTGTCTCAAGGCAGCTCAGCGGTGTAGAAGACTTATGGAATATTCTCTGCTTCAGATCAAATAGGTTTCGGGCGGAATAACGAAAATGATTACCTCGTGGTTCACCGAATGGAATATGTTGTACAAGCTTTCGTAGACAATATAACAAAATTTGCGATAAAGTTTAGAAACTGATACATATCCATCAAAAGCTTTTAGCCAGTCAATGCCATTGAGGGTATCATTGAGCTTATCAAAATCAACATTACAATAGCCTGGCAAGGGTAATGAAATGGGGGTAGAGTGCCGTACGTTCATGAAGAATTTCAAAACACAGTGATCAGAACTAGCGAAGGGAGGAAGCGTCCTGACATAAAAACTGCTGGTGAGCTTGTCAGGATAATGTCAAGTATAAGACCACCAAGGGTTGGCTGAGTCACAACTTGCTGCGAGCCACAGGCACAAAAGAATTCGAACAACTGCATAGAACTCAAGACATACGAAACACAGTACACAATAATAAATCGAACCATAGTGCGTCAGGTTTGAAGGATGTTTCGTGTGATATAACACGGGAATGAAGATAATTTCTGATAAGACAACAACTTCACCACCTCTCCTTCCAGTCCGGTCTATACGAAAAACATCATAAGGCGAATCACAAAGGATTTCAGAACTTTTGACTCTTTTAAGCTACGGGAATGAAACAAAAAACCAGAAAGATGCTGCGATATACCGTGCAAGCTCACATGTTTCCCGAATTCCATCTTGATAGTTCTGAAACATTTTTGAGCTGGCCACAGTAAACGACCCACTCACGAACTCCTTTCTTCTTTTTCTTTCTCTAGCAAACTGTCCTAACTGAAATCAGTTTTCCTTTCTTCAGCCGTCATACTTTTGCGATCAAATACACTTTTGAACTCAGAATTCCTTACAAGACGTGCGTTCTTCAATGCTTGTTGCCAACCAAAACGAGAAGGGAGCACAACTCTGTCGAGGGCGGCCAGGCACTGATTTACCATTCCTGTAAATTTCAGTGGCTCGACACTCCACTTGGAGTACATCGAGTACCTTCCCAACCTTAACCTCCAAATCAGCTTGGCGTTCAGAAGGCAGAAGGTCATCCTCAGCTTCACTGAGACCAGCAAAGACGGTACTACGCTATCGCTTCTCCGATTCGACTAACTCAGAAAATCTCCTAGGCATTTTATCGGCAAGGGCACAAAGCATTTCATTTATGACTGGGTCAGTGTTACGTGCTGTAATAGCTTTCAACAACTCAGCTGACGTCATTTGAGCAAACTCAGGAGTGGTACCAACCTGTCTGAGGAAGTATTCAATGACTGCAAATACTTAGTGGATGATGGGCCACAAGCAAGGCTATTTCCTTTAGTACGCGTGGCAGTGGCCATTATTCAGAAATCAAGCTTACCTCAAGACGACAGCAAACAGAAAAGCCAATCACCTATCGGGAGCCTGCTTGAATGAATGCGATTTGCCACTTATTGCTGTACTTGTGGTACCCAATTCTGTTCACTCTTCTTTTGGCGGTTCTTAATTTACTCATATGTCTATGTGCACATTACAGCTCAGAATATGCAGTGCTTAATTAGGGGATGGTTGCTATTTTTCGTCGCACCCACTCGTTTTAGCACTTGCGTTTCCACCTCGACTTTCATCTCGTGTTCCACTCGTCGATGGGCAGCAGATATTCCATCACTTGCCACTTCGCTCTTTGCTCAGCTCTTTATCTCCTACACAACCGAGATCCTGCTAGCTGGATTTTGTGGCTTTTGTGCTCTAGCTTAATGAACTCACACTTGCAACATGCTGAGCCAGCCAATTAATATCCGTATTGAACCGTTAAGCTGAAAGCTGTCTTGTTAGTACTTGTTTTAACTTCTAAAACATCAAGTCAAAACATGTCAAAACATGTAATTTTGAGGGTCGTTAGAATGTTGAGGCATCTATTTGAAAACAATTGCTTTCTCTCGGATCTTCATCAGTCAAAATATAGACATGCACATGCGGCTTAAAAGTCGACCAGCATACCAGTTGTGCTTGATGGCCTGCTACGAGATGTGCTTGATGGGCACCTGCACTGTTTGCCGTTGAAATGAATATCGTGCTGAGCGAAACCGCCACTTCTTTGAAGCTATGAAACTTGAATGATGAGAGCAAGGAGACCGTAGCGCGACATATCGCACAGAGAATAATGATGCAGAAAACGTAAATGTGACTTCCCTCGATCGCAGTACCTTGGAGGAAGAAGACAATAGATGAGCTGAGGTAATCACCAATAGAGAAGACTTCAGAAATAAAACAATCCAGGAGGCATAATTAGTTGAAACGGCGAGGTTAACTTGAGGCGATTATCAAACTCAGCGAGTATAACTGCTAACGATCTCCTTTTTTGAAGGATTAGCATGCAACTACGCATAAAAACAATGTGGTCTTTTCTGATGAATAATCATATGATGTGACGTAAGGTTTTCTCTGTAATATTTTCTCATAATGTTTCTTTGATGGCGCACCTTGAGTGCATAATAAATAAATGGATAAATATAAGTGAACAACTGCATTTAGAATCTTGCCTAGACTCTATCTGCTTCGCTTCGCGCACAAGCCTAGGCTAAGCGCCACCGACCGCTACGGTTCCTCACCTATATGGCCTACTCTCTATGAGCAAGATTACCAAAGCTTGTTGCGGAGAATGATAAAGTAACGACGAGAACGTTGCTATTAATCGGTATATATAAACCCATCTCTGTAATAAATAAATCAGAGAGAAATCAAGGAGAAGGACCGTGTTCAGCTGGGACAAAGCTCAGGCACGAGACATAGGTTTGCAATGCCTCCACTGTTATCTAACCGCCAGGAATTCCTCAGGAAGCAGAAAATCGACTATCTGATTTTTTGAACAACGTATTAGATCTCTGCAACTGAGTTAGGGCCAGAAATCGGACCAAAAGCAGGAGATCAGCAGGCACTCAAGAGGAGGATCAGCCATGCAAAAACAGTAGTTGAGCTAGAGATGAATAAAGTAGAAGTCGCGTTGGAGAAACACACCAACGTAGCCGTTAGCTTGGATGTATATGCTTCAACAACATCGAAAGTTTCACAAAAAATGTGGAAAACAACATTGAAACGGCGCCAAAGCCTTTACACGGAAAACGAAGGGCACATGCAAAACTGGTCATAATTCAGAAAGAGACGGAATCCGCCACTTCTTTTTCACAAGTATTTAGTGAAATGAAACTAACTCCAATCATGGGTCCCCTATTTACTTGAGATCCGGAAGCGAGAAGTTTTTTGAGAAACACTCGAACACGGTATCCACGTAAGCAATATCGACAACCTCAGTAAAATGAATCATATCATGGATGCGCTCTAAGGGAAAGCAGAGAAATGTACCAAACACTTCCAAGTAATTCCTTTCCAAGTTTGTTATAGTAAAGATGCGGCACTAAAAAAGCACCACTCTCGTCCGAGTTACTATTCTCGATTTTACGGCTTCCATGCTTACTCAAGATCAAATTCGAACGGGCACCTCCTTATAAACCGAGAATGAGGAGCGGCACTCACTGACGGAGCAACGATCACGTTCCCATAGCCTGTGATACATTCCCGAGTTCTCGGGCACAAAATCTCGTTGAGCAGCTACGTTTGTGCTACAAAGGTAGATCCGTTACTAAATGTCATTCAAATCCTATCCATCACAGCTGTCCAACAATTTGCCTTACTTTGCCTACTTTGTCTGTCTTGTGATATCTTGAAGATCAAAGCGGCCACGACTTCTCTTCGTGCGGTTTCGATGAACTTAGGAATTGATCGATCTGTCCTGCATATAGTGGACGAGGTGAATACTGTCTACAACGGGAAGTGTGCAAAGCGAAGAAGACTCAGAAAAGTGCTTACTCTTTCTCCCATATTTTCAGTAGGGGAAGTCATACGCGTCCACACAGCTCTTGACAGAAGGTCTCTCTTCCGTTCTGTAGCGGTCATGATTGCTGAGAAAGCCTCTCTCTTAAAACACCCTTCATTTGCTGACCTCAAGCACTTCTCAGTTTCTGTGACGGAGGCTTTCGGTATAGTGTCACTGTGGTTGAGTGAATGAGCGTTAATGGTGACCGAATACGGAAGAAAGTTCCGATCAAATATGATATAGCGAACTTTATCAGAACTCTCGCATGTACAAGTGATATTCAGAGGATCTGTTATAAGTACAACGATAAATGCGAGCAGAACATAATCACTGGTCATTGCAAAATCGGAAGACATAAAACAAACACTGATAAATCAATAACAACAAATAGATTGGACGATAACGCCATCAATAATGACAACTGAGACCAACGTTGAGTGTGTGCGTTACGTACTTATAGGGCAAATTAGAGCAAGTAGCACGTTGATATTAATGAAGGAGCTAATGGGAAACGACTAACTGAAATCTACCTATTGACATAAGGCTAAGATTCAAGCTGAATTAAAGCAAGGGATAATTAAGTGTAAAAAAATCAGCGTTTTTTCGCCGAGGCCAAGAAGCGCTTGTTTTAGGCTTCAGCGCTTCCGACCTGACCCCTTTTGCGCATTTTAAGCATACTGAACGCGCACTGATGTTAAAGATATGATTAGGCGAAATTACAATGGTAAACTCAGAAATCTACAAAGTTCTTGAAACCAAGGAACAAGAAAGGCAAAGTTAGGGAAGTTTATGGCGACGAACGGTGAGACGAACACTTGGGTGTTGCTTGATAAGTTGTATGGCTTCCTCATGTGTAAGACCTTTTGTATCACGACCGTTTATTGAAATTAATTGATCTCCGACCTGAAATATGTCAGCATTACCGCTTACAGTATCTGCACAGGGGGCAGAGACTCCACAGGAGTTTCGTTGAGAGAAGGGTATACGACCAATTATTTGGTTATCACACGGTCACTTTAGAGCTACTTCGCCGCCATTTTACGGTCGACGTTTCTCAACGAGACACATGTCGCTCTAACAAAACTAAAAAAGAAATGGAAGTAGCCCTAGTATCAACAAAGGCCGAGAAAGTACTAGAGGCGCCAATTTTCAGCGATTTCCGTCATGCTTTCAGTCGCTTAGATTGGGCGGAGAAGGAAACAACACATAGTGACAGAAGAGATACTACATCGAAACCGCTTTTTTGTTGGGCTACTCAGCTCAGTAGGGTTCGAGGGAAGAATTCAATCGATGGTTTCGGGAGATAGTAATGTAAGAAAGTCTATGAACGAAATTGGTCAGTATGCGCGAGAAGGATAATTCAATTTCCCACACCAACCTTACTAAGACGATGAGTTGAACAAGACGTTACTATAAAGAAGTTTACGAGCCATTCAGTAGTTTATCAAAAGCCTCAACTCTCTCAGAACAAAAGTTCACTTTCGCATCGCTTCCAGGATGGTCCGTTACGCGAAGTAAGGTTATCACCGTGGTTCAATCCCGAAGAATAATTATTTGGAACTCATACAAACGCCCTTTACAACCAGAAGCGTGATAGTCAGCACATAATGGAAGTATGTAAGTATTGTAGTGAGGAAAGCACCTACCTTCAATCGGCCATCGATCGCTGCTGGACCGTCTTCGGCGATTCGCAGTACAAACAACGGCATGGCACCAAATTCCTGTCCACCACGAATCGAGAAGCCAAATCCGCGAGCACCACGTTCCAATTCCACCGAGATTATCGGACTGTCCTGCATGAATTTTTTGATCGTACGGTAGTACTTTTTTGGAGGAAATGTTAGTGAAGATGTTATCATGAAAAACATTTATCTCGTATGGTTTTGCTACATGCAGGGACAATCTGTTATTTCAGAGAAAGAAACCAAAAATAGAAGAAAGACCTCTCATGCATTTAAAGCCAAAAGTAATCGTGCTAATAAAATATTTCAAAAGTCGTACAGCCCCAAAGAACCTCACAACGATAACATAGAGGAATGTTTGCATTCAGATCTGGCCTTGAAGGCGGACCGTCTTATACTTATGGCTAGGCAGAGTATGAACTGCTACGTGATGTTGAGGAGCAATGAAACACGTTGTATTGAAGACAATCTAGTTGTATTCACGAGAAATAAGAAGTCATTAGGGCCTGAGTATCATGATTAGGAGAACGGAATCTGAGATGGGCAAATCGTTCCGATTTCAGAAGTGAATGAATGACCTTACGGACGTCCTGTTCACTTACCATGAAACTGAGATCAAAGTATATAGGAATTTTTGATGCCGAAGTATGATTGAAATGGAGGTTTTGAGCATGACAGGTATATTTTCAGAGGCCTTATAGGTATTTCTCGATGTTTACAACGAGTGTGAGTGTCTAAAGTGTCAGACTAATCCGCCTTCAATATGTGCGACAACCGTAGATGATATCTGAACCAAGGTACTTATTTGAATAGAAGGATGGAGAATTAGGTCTTTCGGCGTTAATCAGCTCACATCTGAGATGTACTCCGCATTCAACTTCCATTCAGAATCATAGTAGGGTTCGAGTGAGCATACAGAATTTACAGCGAGTTGGGGTGGGCGCCTATGTACAACTCAGAGTTTGTTACCTCGGAAGTCTGGAAGACTTGCTTGGCGTTGTCAACTCGGGATGAAGAATCTCCGCCCATACATTTCAATGACTTAAGATGTGATAAAGGTTCCCACCAGAAAGGAAGCGCATTAGAAGCGCACTACACAAAAAGCTTCGTAACGGAATCCCCAGCTTGAAACGAGGATGCTAGTACTACAGTAGCGCTGAGTACTTGCCGGTGAACTCCGCATTTCAAGTCAAACCGGCTTCAAAGCTCATAGCTTGTTTGGGAGAAGCTCGGTTTCAATTTTCATTTTCGTTGAACAATATTCTAAATGCTACAGTTGACCGCCATTTCCGTTCAAAATTCATCAGAATTCAGAACCCTGCCCTTGCTGAATACTTCGCTATTGAATTTATCTGATTTTGTACTGAAGTTCGAAAATTATCGTTTAACTAATCCATCAGCACTTTTCCAATTGAGGCTGAAATCGTAGTAATCTTAGCCGATTAGTATGAAAGAGAAGAAGAGGGATAGTTATTAGAGGTGCAAGGCGAAGGCATTCAATGACATGAAAAAATTCCCATCATTCTCTTCTACAGTTATTATCAATAACAAAACGACTGTTAGCAAGAGTAAACAGAACACATGAATAAGAGCAAGAATATACCAAGCTCTGGGTGCTCGATTCGACGCTGATGTTTGATACTGAATTTTGTCTACAAAAATGACCCAGCTTAACCTTGAAACTTATCACTCAAATAATTTTCTTCGACGATTAACCCTAGAATTTACGTTTCCTTTCCAAAACAGCAGCGTACGATGCGTCCCAGACGTTGGTATGATCTGCTATACTGGATAAGCACATTAAGGATAAAAGAAAATGCATTCAGAAGCCTTTTGACATACCCTACTGAGGTTATTTAGATGACTTCAACTCATTCCGATTCCGAAATATTTTTCAGAAACGAGTCGAGATTTAGGGCGGATTGTGATTAGGGTGTGCTGTATCAGTGTAGCCAAACAGGACCAGTACGAGGTTTGACAAGAAGCAAAGGGAACACCGGCGGTAGTGGATGGTAACGAGCCGAGCATGAACGAAGGCGATCGGCGATGCCTTAAGCTCACCGGCGTGACGAAGATGATGTCGGTGGAGGCGATCCAGAAGGTGTTAACGATTCAATTGCTTCCAGATCAGCAGATTCCGTGTACGTTTCAAAGACTCCCGATTCTTGTAGTGCCGTAAGAAGACTTTCACAACTTGGCTGCTGTACAAAATAGTCAATAAAAACAGTTTTCTGCTGCCGTCAAAACACCGTTTCAATCGATCACATTTGAACGGCAGTCATGGAAGACTGGGTGAACGGTTTTACTGAATCTGGATCCAGTAATGATAGAAGTTGTCTTTTCGTGGGCTGTCCTACATTTTTGATGAAAAGAATTGAAAGGGGTCAAACATTTCAGTGCGAAATATATGAAAAAGTAGCGACAGGAAACAGCAGAGGAACATAAACTACAACAGATTTTGAGAAATTAAAGTTCGGCTGTAGTATGAGCGTAAGTTGAAAAGCTTAGCGAAGTGTTAGAGCACCACTCAAATCTTTTCCAGTCAGTGCTGCAGATCAGCGAGTAGAAAATCTTGTTCACACACAGTATTTAGAACATTAGGTGAATACTTAGGAATTTACAAAAGCGCTGGAAATCTCTCATACGTACGCTCAGGAACACTTACAAACTTTCAGAATTCAAAAGTGAAGGCACTCACTTGCTCGGGAGGAACAGGATTGTGTAAGCTCATTCCATTGAGTTGTCCGTTCAGGTGTGACGTTGTGTAGATAGGACGACTCGTTTCCGGATAAGAGGTGTAGTTTGATGAAGTTCTTATCGTTGAACCATTTGTGTAGGAGAATGGCATCGATGTCGTCATGACCGGAGGAGGGAACGATGAATAATTCGCGTTCTAAATAAGTATTAAATTGGTATTTCAGTACAACACAATTGATCATATATTGCTAGAAGCTCTTAGAATCGTTTCCTTAAGAAAATATCTACCCCTCCACCACATGATTTGAAAACCATCTCATAAGGGATGTACATTTTCAAAATGATTACTAGACTCCTTCCCGTACTTCAACAATGAGTTGAGTAATACGCGTAAACACTAAAGTAAGAGGTATTACAACTCACCCGTCCAAGCGTGGCATAGTAACCACCATTTTGGAACGTCGGCGGAGGGGGAACGAAGGTTGCAGGCGGTGACGAGATGTATGAATTGGGAAGGACCGAACGATTCAATGTGCTGGACGCCAATGGACCACCATCCTGCATCGGTGGAGCGATGGTAAGACGTACTGTAAGCCCAGACGCCTAAAAAGGAATAAAAAACTATCACGAAAAAACGCAGATTCTTAGTTTGCTCCAAAATATATAACGAAAACATGACACAGCTTGTAGAAGGACCAATTGAACGGCGAGTTCAGGAAACCTTCGCCATGCAAAAACACGGGCGGATATCAGAGAGGTAAGAAAAACCTTTGCAGGTCAATATATGGTTTTATAATGAAAATAATAGAAGCATTCAGGACAGATGACCCACTAGGAAGGATAGATGAAAGAAATTCGTTAAAAAAAATCAGATGATACCCTTTCCACTTGTTTTATATCTCAATAAATTCTTACCAATACCGCTTGATCGCTGAAGACGAATCATTCCTATCTGCAGCCGCCAAAAGTGCAGCCTGTGAATCAGTGGAAAAATCCGAGCAAAATCTCACCTTTATGAGACCAACGATCTCTCCGTGCGTCAGATTCAGAATGTCGATACCATTTACTGCTACCACTCGGTCACCGACCTTCAAACGTCCACATTTCTCCGCCGGTGAATTTTCAAGTATTTGACCTGAACGGATAATAGATAAAGCTGAGACCTCGAGCTTTGTAAGAAGTGGTCTTTTTGCAAGATAACAGCATTGAGAACCATACTAGAACAACTGGCTGGTCATCCCCGCATACTTCGATCCAATATCGCTCATTCCTGTTTTGTGATATTTTACTCATGGAAACACTTCCCCTGAGCTGTCTCGCAGAGTGTTAAATTTTCTAAAACCGATTTACTCCCGAATAGGAAATAGAGAAGCCTTTTAGTAGTAGAATGCGAACGTCGGATCATGCACGGAGTGTGATTTCTTATAGTAGAGCATGGACGTCGTACCATACGAGGAGTGTAAAGCAAACGCTGAGGGGCAATCTTCGAGCTTTGGTGGTGAGTGGAGTACGGTGGTCGGAAAATCAGATGAAAAAGAGGTCATGAATCCGGCATAATACAATGGCGAGCTGCTATACGTCTGGGTAACGAGAGGCGGGTTTTACCTCCAAATGGCGTGCGGTCAGACATCCGCCTATGAGCTGCGAGCTGGAATGGACTATCACCATTTTCCCGTGCGAGAAGGGATTCAATGAAGCCGAGTTATAAGTGCTAAGATAGGAATGAAAGAAATTACACTTGTAGCCAGGTTTGGTTATCGTGAAAGGAGAAAGTTTCAACACAAATAGATGTGAGCGTAAGAACGTTTACTTAGTCACCCCTTAACCCTTCGATTTGTATCCTGATGGAAAGCAGGGAATAAATGTTTTTATAAAGTGAAAGAACAGTAAAAGTCAGAGTATCCTCGTAGCGGGGATTGCTTATCAGACTATGAGACCGAAACGTACCAATGGTGGATCCATTTCTGTTCAAAGACGAAATTATGATGAAACCAAAACCATCGGTTTCGTTCCGAGTCAAAGTGACATCGTACTCTCCCGAGTTCACCGTAGGCATACCCGACAATGGTCGTTCGGCGTGCACAGACTGACGACGTAACGCTTCTGCAATTAATCTTTAAAAGGATGTTCAAATGTTCTAAGAGCGAGTCCCATCAAAATAATTATTTTCTGTCGATTCATTCTACGTGGAAGACCATTGCCATCCACGATGATATGTACATCAGACTTAACCTCTTGCAATTCTAACGACGAAGTTCAATGTATTCAGTCTTCATATTGAATTATGGGGCCAAGTCTATGACGCAAGCAACTTTTCAGCAAAAAAGGCAAGCAGCAATAAATTGAATGGCTTAGGATTGCGTAAGAAGCGGAACTTTGTCTGATGCATTTCGCAACCACAAAGACGGGTGGTCTTTAGTCACTGTGAAACATTGGCCATGCCTTCTCTTGCTCACTCACTGTACGTATCCGTACAGATTTTCTATTTACCGCTCATTAATGTAAAGTAAACCATAAAATAACTGAAACCATAAAGTTAATGGCAAATTCCGATTCGTCCGACATTTGAATGGCGGAAACTCGTTGAATTCACTCATGCCAATATCAGAGGTATCAGTTCTATAACTGATAGGTACAGAGGTAGCATCAAAAGGATACTACTGTCTATAATTAACTGCAGAAGAAAGAGGATACAGAAGGAATAACTGCCTTGGTAACTTTATAACGTCTCAGAATGCTACCTTCAGATTTCCAACCTTGTAGACAATACAATTCTTGGTGGACCTCAAGTATTGGGGCTGCTCTAATAGACTAATCAACAATACTTTTTTTTNNATCGAGAAAATAAGGGAACGAACCGCTTCGTGGCCGCCTTACGACGAGCTTCACATGTCTGCTGTGAGCAGCTTGCTCCAAAAGTGACACAGCTTCCACATGACTGACACCTTCAACATTACGTCCGTCTATCTCGATGATCTCATCGCCTTCTTGCATTCGGCCGTCATCGGCAGCCGCTCCTCCTGGCACCACTTGACCAACCGTCAACTGTGTGCTTGTCTAAACCATCAAGCGCTTTGATTTTAGTGCTAGCATCACGGCCTCCGTAAAAGACCCCAGAAGATTCGAATCAGATGATAAAAATTGGATAAAAGTGAGAAAATATGCATTATACTGGAACACCAACCTCGCTTCCACCGAGCAAACGAAATCCGAATCCGTTTGGTTTCCGAATCAGATTAACTGTTATCAAATCGCTGGGCCTGAAATTCGAAAGTTTGAAGTAGACCGATCCTAAGAAGGCAGTAAATTTTCGGTATCTCGAAAATCGAATTTGTCTTGCTATTTCAATTGATCAACTTAGCAGATGAACTTTTATTTGTAGAAGTAGCACTGAAGTGAGGAGGCACGAAAAGAACTTTGGACGCTCACAGACCACTTCAATAACTGTCACCCAGAACTTCACCACAGAGGTTAGCAGCAAACATTTCAAGGCACAAGGTAGTAATGCACAGTTATTTCTCGGAAAAAGGGCACCTGAGTTGTTTTCTCACAGGTAGGCAGTCAGAAAAGAAAGCACAAGCTTCTCAACAACACAGCTACGAAATGCTCCTTTGGAGAGTCTTTTTTCGTATACCTAGGAAAACTCGCAGAACTTATTTGTATTACTCACTTATTGAACTGGAACGCACTGATCGGCATATAGTTGGGTGTAGCGAAGCCGAGAGTTGTTGATGATGGTCGCATTCGTGAACTAACCGCACTTGGGCCATCCCAAACATCCGAGGATGGGGTCACATTGGGCTGCTGAAACATACGCGCTCAGAGATCAGGCAACAGCAGAGGTAATTAAGAAGCTCACCCTTTGCAAAGTTTGAGCTCGGGTCGTTGGCATGTTGGGATCTGACTCTTGTCGATGGGTCAAAGGAGCAGGAGTCTTCGATCGTGGTGAAACCGTCGGCTGTGTATTGGCTCGTCCTTGTTCGCCGTAACGGAATTCAGCGGCCGGTGTTCGTGATCTGAAGGGCAAGTATTGAAAGATTTGATTAGCAGACAAGACAAGACAAATATTAGCCTCACTGCGAAAAAATTTCACAATAATTTGCAAGAGGAAAAAAGAGGCAAGACAAGGCCAGAGGTTAGTTTCAGTCGAACGCTTTGAGGATAAGCCGCGAATTGGATTTCCTCCTAGAAACTACAAGCTTCGAGACTGAAACGAGTCATGCAGCTAATAGGCCAAATCTTGGCTTACTAAGGGCTTGGAGGTAGAACACAATTCGCATTTATCACGATATCTCATGTGATGAGAACCAATTAATGAGGTGAGGGAGTGATAGGAATGATCTCTGCGGAATGTACAGCTCGGAACATGATATTGGTCATTTACGTTCAAGGTACAGTTCACGACAAGTATGGGTTCCTAGATATCGAATTAGGGCGAGCTTACGGTCTCCAAGTATGTCATACTGGGTGTCGAAAAACGGACTAAATATAGCGCCATAAGAGCATAGAGACCGGCTTCACCGACGTACAAACCCTTATTGAACGTGTTTCAACGACGCTGCAGAGGCTGCATCATTCACAATGGAGCACTACGTTGAAAATCCAAATAACGACGCGGAGTTGAATGCAGTTTGTATCACATTCGGCTTACTGTAGCTAGCTCATTACGCAATTGCACACAACAGAAATCTCGTCCAAATACCACGTCCATACCATTTCCATTTCCATCTCATTCAACCACCTGCTTCGTTACTTTTAGGAACCCCTGCAGTTCACGAATTCTGCGGATTTCTTCCATTCTTCGCTATTCTCCACAAACAAACGCTCTTTTAAAGTCGAAAGAGCACCTCAACCTTATAGTAAACTGTGCCTTCAACATAGCATTGAAGACAAGATACTGAATAAAATAGAAGTGAACGTGGAATCGCCCCAGATGGTGGTGAAGTTAAAAGCTCTCAAGCCCTTCTGACTGCACGCCTTCCCTTGATATTGGTGAGTGTTCGGAAGTATTAGAGGAATTTTTACAAAACATAAGGAAATTTAACTGTAAAGCACGTTGAAATCACAAAAGGCTGGGCGAACGGTGAATAGACGGTCCGAAACATATTCTTATGAGACAAACCAGCTTCACCAACCTGCTCTGAAGAGCTACTTGACATCGATGTCGAATAAAAGAGCAATTTATAGAAGAAAAAAGATCTGTGAATGGGTGAACAGGAACACTTGTCTAGAAGCTCTATTTTCCCCNAATCTGGGCTTTCTAGAACGGTATAAAAATAAGCAAACATTAACGTAAAAAAGTGAAGTACCGTAGCGCTGTCAGCAATGGTAAACCCGAATCCTTCTGATCCTTTGATGATTTCGATTTCATGCAA
>UZAF01018303.1:0-18096 GCA_900617895.1 Haemonchus placei | reverse complement strand
AGGCTAGGGGTGTACGGCTTGGATGGAGATCAGGGAACACAAAGGAACGTACATATTTAATCGGTAAATTAGTTGAATTAAAATACTGCGCATAGAATATCCATGGGCGATACTTTTGGTGTTCGAGAAGTGCTCTCTTCTGGGCTACGAAGCTCGCACACAGTTGACTACCGCAAAAACAAATCGTAGAGCATAGCAAAAAAAGTAAAATTCGAAGAAAAGGAATCTTGATGTTTAGAAATCTCTTTCTAGAACGGTATAAAAATAAGCAAACATTAAAGTAAAAAAGCGAAGTACCGTAGCGCTGTCAGCAATGGTAAACCCGAATCCTTCCGATCCTTTGATAATTTCGATTTCGTGCAAGTCTCGACTTCTGCCACCCGTTTGATAAACGTTTTCAGTGATTATCTAAATGAATCGCAATGAAGCAGCTGTAAGCCAATCCATCGAGTTGACTTATAAACCTCACCCGATTCGACGGATCCAACAGTAGTGGATAGCCGCGGCAAACTTGTATAGCAACTGGATCGCCTACAGGGATATTCACAAAAATTCGACAGGCATCTGACTGAGAGGCACCAAGCAGTAGCTCGCCATTCACTCGTACCAGCACGTCACCAGGTTGTAGTACTCCATCTTCAGCTGCCAGACCTCCCGGAAGTATCGATTTCACCTGGAATCACGAAAGTACCAGTTTAGAGCTGAATTTCCCTAACAGTTGAACGAGCTGATGAATATTGTGTGTTTCAGAAAATTTACTTCTATTTGGCGGTTTTTTTGTTTTTATCTGAAAGCTGACATCCAGCTCTGAGCCGAATATCCAAACAGCATTTTTTTCTCGAATCAAAGCGTTTTGCAGGACTAAATATTTGGTTTTTCCTCATGGATCAGGAGAGAAGAAGGAATTCCAGAGTTCCAGAAAATGCCCTTGTTTTTCTATATTTTACGTTTTCTCAATCGATTTTGAGATCAATGAGGGTAGGAGATTCTCAATTCTTGCTCAACAAACAAAATCAACTGCGCCATTCATTAGGGGTTTAAAATGGAAATGAACGTTCAGGGTCGGCTATTACTCAGTAGATAATCAGCCGAACGAGGGATTTATCTCAAAAGAAGGCATAGAAGCTTTCCACAGGGTTGCAGAATTTAGACGTTCTCCTCGGATGACTCCAGTGTCAAGACTGAAAGTATAAAGGTCCTCACTATCAAACCTTTTCCGCTCAACTTCTTGTTGTATTGGCTATATAGCCACTCCAGCAAGACGAATACGAAAACAATCCTCATAAGAACCACTTTTCAGCTACTAACTGGTTGCCAGAGGATCAAACTTTTTCATAGAATGCCCCTGTTGGCAGCTCCGTGAATGCTGCAGCGGAGTTCCCACAACATTCGCGCGTGGGGCCAGCATTCCCTGGGGAACTAAAGAGAATTGGGGCGATATCTCACGTTATATTGACAAGTAACCCAGTCGCACATTTCGATGGATGGGCCCTTCGAAATTCGTTTCACAATTAATGTACAGGGGTTTGCCAGTGGTATTTGAGGGAAAAGTAGACCGATTGAGTTGAACGCTGTAGAGAAGAAAAGTCTCTCTAGTTCCTCAAAGTCTGCTCCTCAAATTTTCAATCAAATTTGCGATTTTCACATAATTCCCTTCAACCATAAAGGGTGCCGAGTGTAGGCGGAGAGGATGGGTAGAAGAGGAGAGAGTAGAGATGAAAAAAGGAAGTGGAGGAATATATAGCAGCTGGAACGCAAACACAGAATTCCTCAAACTTAATCGAATTTGACTTCGAACGATGTTTTTTACCAGAGTCTCGTCTTCAGAGTAGGCAAAAAAAGGAGTTCCCTAGGTTTTTACTTGCATCGTAGGGGTAATAAATCAGTCACGAGTTTTTCTTTAGCCTATTTATCTCGAGAATTTTTTACTTTTTTTCGAGGGTTCCTAGTAATTAATCAACTTTGTTTCCGCAACTGTGAAGTACTTTGGTAGGCAGTCAACAAAATTTGCTGAATTAACGGGAACTGCCATTAGTTCCCCCAAGGCCCTACATTTGTGGGTGTAGGAGGGAAGGCTCTTTTGAACGCTGCTGTGCGGGGTGGTGAACGGTTTTCCATGAAACAAAGGAGAGGATGTGCAAGCATCCACATCACCACACATCAGACCAAAGAAACCTTATTGAAGAAAACCAAAATGATGTGCGAAGCTAACAATACACTGCTCAATGGTGTTGAGATCAATAGTTTTCAAATTTCAGCGACGTGAATTATTTCAACAGGGACTGAGATAGACGAGTGAAGAGTAAGGTCATGTGGCAACTAAAAATCCGTTTGAGGCACTATGGACAATCAGGGATCGTGATAGTGAGCTAAGGCTTATGTAACCTATACAGTCACTTACGGTGGCCATACGATGGGCAAAGCACGCATTTATTTACTCAGACGAGTTTGGGACCAATTATGCCACCTCTGAAGGCTATGAGGTGATCTCAGCCCTAACTATCTGAAGAGCCTCAACAGCATTCGTTTCGAAGATCGTGCGTAAAATATTGCGCTACGTAACACTACATCACCTCCATTTTGCTAAATCTGAGATTTTGGCATATGGGCCTTAGAAAATTGACCATTTTCTTTTCATGAGTGATATTATGGTGCAAGCCAAGCCTTCTCCGTATAGTATAATGATATTCCACTAATGAAAGAGCTGAAATGAGCGGGTGCTTCAGGTAATCTGAGCAAATGCCACTCAACCTAGCAATAAAACCCTTCTTACTCCAATAGGGCAAGTTGGATACAAAGATAAGGTCGGTCGGTTTTTTCCCTCCTAAAAACTCTTTAAAATGTCAACAGCAGCTTCTTTGAGGTTACCCCCTTACTCTCAGATTCAGCAAAAACTAGTAGCTAAAAGGGGAGCGAAAACAATTTAGGTACTCGTCATCAATACATAGCGCAGAACATATACCATTCTAGTGAGCGGTACAGAGATGCATTCAAAAGCTCTCAAGAGTGCTCTCCGGTGGGGTATAATCAATCTTCTTTTTGCATGGTGAACTAGCAGGCCATAACGATGACTGCCTAATGATGACTTGACAACCCCAAACTTCCCTTAACCATGGTTCACGGTCCCATTGGGAATCCCTGCTCATAGCAATCAGCTCCCAACCAGCTGTCCAGAATATCTCAAAAGAAACCAAGTAAACTGATGTGTAACTGTCGAACAAATAAGTATTATTATGCCTTCGATAACCCTTGGACAGTTTTGAAGACACCAGTTTTCCCTTCAAAGTTTTCACAATTTTTCTAGCTACCCACAAAGCTGCTTATGCCGCGGCTGTTCCTTTCAAAGAATGTCGATATATGCCCAAAAATTATACGAATTTCATTCAATTCTGACTAGATAGAAAGGTTTTGATGCCATTAGCAAGTGGTCCTTATAAATCAGAGAACGATATTTCGAAAGAATAGTTTCTCATTAGAACAAGTAAAATGTTTCCAGCAATTTCCAAAAGAGACAAATCAAACGAAGTACGAGACAGGCTGTACCTGTATGAATTCATTTCCTTTGCTAGAGGCGTCATTTCCGATCAGGGTAAAGCCAAGCCCTTTGGGACCTTTGACGATTGTTGTCGTCACCATTTCTCCACGAAGTTGTTGTGGATCACGCGTAAAAAACGGATTGCCACCGTTCTGAGACGTCTGAGCAATCGAAGGTTGTTTCGGTCGTTGTTGGTGCGGTGGAGATGGTTGATGGCCATTGGAAATGATCTTAAACAACAAGAGTGAATTTCCTTGGATTTTGAAAAGAAATTTGAGCTCGGTCCATATTTATTGCTACTTATGAAACAGGATAGTAAGGGTCTTCTCCAGAAGGATCATCGAAGAAAATATAACAGAAAATTTGGGCAACTCAAATACGGGCTCGAAAAAGGTCCCAGAAAGCGTACCCTGTATAAAACCGCGTACCTTCCCCGGTCAAGCCAATACAAAAAGAATTTAGCACCTTTGCGCTACAAAGCCAATTATGCCTCATTCTGTGGTCCATTCCTGCTGTTCACGTAAAATTCGGTCAGAGGTCTTACGCATGCCCACTGCCCCCCTAAAAACGCAATTCAAAAGGTAGAGGATATTGAAGGGCCCCATAGCCAAGCGCACTGTATGCAGTCTTCCAGCGCTACTCTATAGCCTTTTCTCGGAGCAGCTTGAATACGTACTTTACCTTTAGGATTATTGATTAACTACCAGTTGTTTCCCTTCTGCATTCCACTGATGCGTTCCCATTCCCCTAATGAATGCGCAACTGGCAGTTTGGGGATTTGTTTTGTTTTCTGTTATTCACCTCGTTCTCTAAAGCTTCAAAGAGCCTATACTCGGCTTCCACCAATGACACTTACCCCGTTCGACTTGTGGGTGGCCGTCGTTGGTAAAGCATCGTAGCGTGACATCGTAGTTGACGTACCTGGACGCTCATATTGCGTCCTTTTGTTGATGTGACTGAAAAAGTTGGTGATCGATTTCGTTGCATTTCTGGGCTCTCAACGTATTGGGCCTTGAAGAAGAATGATGACGTGAATATTTCATGGAGATTCACGCTATAATGACTTCTCTCGCCAGATGAGACCCCTGATTGAGTCGGATGCCTCACTTCCACAGCCTGCGAGGCATTTTGTGCCAATAATCTTTGCTGCAGCTAGGGGTTATATTGAATTTATGCAATGGGATATGTGATGGTAATGTGAAGATATACTTGGGACCTAAACTTATCGCGGGATTGCCGATTACATGGCTCAGGCAAGTGGTAAGAACGGTTAACCAGGACTGAGCCTCCCAAATGATTGAGAAGCTGTTTTCAGACTCCGCCTTTACTTTTTAGAGTTGATAAACTGTGATTTCTACTGATTAGACCATCTACAGACTAAATCCGAGTGAAGATGTCTTCAGCCACCTCATAATCATAGATCTCAAGAAAAAAGTTGATGGATGACATGAACGGCGTGGTGGCCGGAGCTTTTAGCTTGACTTCAGCCTTGAGACGGCTCAATCTTCGGCATTAAATAAATGACCTTTTAGTTTATTGGAGTCACTTGATTGTAGGGAGCTAGTCTGGAAGGGTAAAAACACCCAAGTAAACAGCAGCAGCCGGTCTCAACAATTCACTATATCGGCTCAACGTACGCCCAAATGCTTTCCAACGGAACACCCATCTTCCAAAGCTGCCAAGCCCAAAGTTCCTTAAAAATGTTCCTATTCAGTTGAGCATATTTTATTGTTTCTTCGCAAATTTCAGAACAAAAGCCGAGCTGATTTGCCCAAGATTACCGCCTTCCAATCTTCTACTGAAGCGCACTTACGTCCTTCGCCTGTGGTCTAATTCCCAAAAGGTTACCTTTCAAGCCTATGTGGGGAAGGAAAAAGGGAAAACACTAGAAACGTAAACAAGAGGTCACTTGGTAACGAAGTCTGCCTCGAAAATGGCACTTGTTTCAAACAGCGTTCAGATTATCCCTCCAAAGAATTTGATTTTCTTAACTAAAAGTCAATATTCTTTTTCAGCGACGACGAACCAACGGAAAGCAAATCAAACGTCGAATTTTCTGAGAAAGGCCAACAAAATGGATGCTATGCCATCCAAATGCTCAAAAACGAATTTCGTTAAGAATTCGATACCTGGAACTCTCCTTAACTTGCAAATAAGAGATCGATTCGAAGAAGAAGAGAGCATGGGAGGATGAACATCTCTAATGAACCCACTCCAAGAAGTCACAGAAAGGATTTTCTATGACCGCAATTGTTGGCAAGGACTAATTAGTGATGGACGTGCCATAGGGCAGCTTTTACCATCAGTAACCCTCTTTGCCTTCGGACTGACAGATATACTTGATGTTCGGAACAAGAACAAAATGCTCGATACACAGTGTGAAAACGAAAGAAAAGATTGTTTTATGACCTCTCATCAGTCGCATTGCTGCTGTTGCGGGAGCCGGTATTGGCGGCGTTGAAGTAGATGATGTTGGAGATGAGGTCTGGACCACGCAACGGCGATGACGGCTGCTCCATTCAGACCGCTCAACTCATAGCGCCGCTCCGACGGCTTGGGCTCAGCAAAGCAGCGTGATTGTCACGTGCTCGGCGCTGGCGATATAGTTTTTGTGCGATCAGATCTTTTGGGCGGAAACAATAGCGCCTGAATATGGGAATAGGTCGGGACCAATCCGTCAAGAAGTCCAGTCCTGTCGCGAGATCAATAGAGCAGTGTTCCGGAGGCGTGGTTTCCAACAGGGTTGCAGGCGCACTCCTTTGACTAGGCTCGAGCACAGCCCAGCCCTTTCCGTGACGCTTAACGAGATTTGCGTGACCACACCCGCGTCCCCACTGCTGTTGCCCACTTATTGAGGCTATTCAGGCTGTTCATTGTCATAAGGCATGCTTGAGGCTGATCGCATGGAACTGACTGAACCTCGAACTCTGCATTGCCCTCGGAAAGCAATTTATGGCTCAAATTGAGTTCCTCGGGACTTCTAGAAGGTGGAAAGAAGATGAATGGCCTGAACTTCAGCGACAATGGGAAGTCATTTACCAACGAGCTATGGGGTTTGCAAAACAGTCACCAATCACGAGCAACAGCGAGCGATCAAATCAATAAATGATTATCCATTGATTCAGGCACAGGCTCGCAATTTTCTGCATAAACTCTATCAAATGTACAAATCAAATTTAGTCACACTCGCCAGGCCATTTGGATATTCAAAATCTTATGGAGACTATAAAATCTTGACTACTTCGTTGACTGAGCCTACAGAAGGGAAGGGAGGAAATAATTGCAGTAGTCAAAAAAAAAAGGGATAAATTTTAAATATCATATATCGGCTGGATTGGTGAGTCACTTTTTTCCCAATCACGTCCCACCTCATAAACTTCTACTTCATTAATAGTAGGACAAGTCTGGGACGTGTTCTTCTTCGGTAACTTCTCCGCAACATGGGAGTGTAAACTAAAGGTTCGTCCGTAATTCACTAGCCCAAGAAGATTCTTCACAACAATATCTTTTATTCACTTCAAAGCTCTTCAAAAGCGTGTGGTCCCCTCCATCTTTTACCGCATGCTGTCTGGGAACCTGTTGGGTTCATAAATGCTGCAGAAACCTTAGAGAACTAGGGGTATAAACAAGTAAGGAAGAACTTCCATGTAGGTGATTAAAATCATGCCTTCAGGCTCATTTTGCGGTCACTTCATGGTCGTCGTTACTGCCAATTCTGATCCGAACTCATCTCTCGGTATGATCCAATCTGGATTGCTGGTTTGAAACCTATTACGGGACCTACGTTTACTAGATGTTATGTTTGTTAGGAAGAAATTCTCGTGACGGATCTACACATATATTCTATCACAACAGCAAATGTAGGGGCGCTACAAACCATGTTTCGTTCATAGTCAACAATCCTTAGCTGATGAGTCAGTCTGGAACAACGATTTCCCATAAAATTCCAATAAAAATTAATGGATCTTTACAGAGTGAAAGGTGTTTTTTACGATATTACAAAAGAGTTGTACTAAAATGTGCCGTAGACATGGCGCAACCCTCGCACATGTACGTGGACAACAGAGTTGTTGCCAACACTTTAGAGAAAGATTGGGAGAAGTTCGAGCTTACCAGTTCGTCACCGAAAAACTTCAGTTTACTTGAATTGGATAGCTCATTAAAGAATCCGTTGGAAAAAGTACCTCAGCAAAGAGTAAAGATCAGAGCCAGTGGAAAATCATCGCTGAAACAAAGGTCTACGATGACGATTGGCTAATAGAGCAAGCCATGCCTTTTGCTATCAATCATATTGCATGCGAGGTGGTTTTGATGAATCACCGATAGCAAATGCCACAGGCTTTTTCCAATTTTCGCTATCCTCTCAATCTTCTGCTTTATTTCCGCACCTTCTCCCAACTACCACATGGTTTTCGTCAAGCGCGGCCAGCGAACATCGTAAGAAAGTTTGTCCCGAAACAAATTTTGGTGTTATAAAACCTTTACCAAATGGTTCGTTGACCCTCATAGTATCTCTTTTTCGCCGAGGAAAATTTTCGATCGCTGAGAACTACCACCTTCAACGGGAACGTTCTCACCAGCTAAATCCGACAATTTAGCCTATTGAAGCTGAACACAAGAGAAAAACGAAATGTGGAAGCACTTACTCAACGAAGAACGTTCCGTACTCAGGATCATCAACCTGCTCCCAACCGGGCGGTAGATCTCGCGGGTCTTCCCATGTGGTGGTGCCGGAGTTGTGGCTGAAAATGGTGTTGATTTCAAAACGGCAATATTTTCGAGCTTCGACCTTCCATCTTGTAAATGTTCATCGCTAACTCTACTAAGGATGTCTTTCACTGTCATATTGTTAGCTTTCTTGATTTCGGCCCACCTCAAGCTGATAATATAACATCTCTCTATATTTCACTCCATTCTTTCGGTATTCACTATCCCCACAAGATTTAACCGGAGAAGATGGGACCTATTTCATGGGGACATCCCCAATAATTTCAGCTTCTCTGTAGGATGATTGATTAATAAAGTTGAATCTCGGGCTTAAGCAGGCGAGTTTCCCGGAAACAGCTCTCCGATAGATCTACAACAATGCTAACATTCTGTTCAGAAGGAAGTGGGTAATTTCGTGTGACAAGAATCAACAGGCCTAGATGACGTCGATGAGTACTTTCAAACTGGTTTCAAGAGTTCTACTCTCCCATATCGCCGAGCCGCTTACAAACGAACAGCCAAAACTGAAATCATTGCTCCAAACAATCTTCGTGAAAACGAAGCAGTGGTAAGTTATTCTTGAAGATCGCACCCTCGACCGTGCCCTGTTTTCTTTAAAAGTTAATCTTCGTTCAAATCACCATGATCTATCATTTTTTGCCTCTTCTCCGTTAGGCTACTTATACACTTCCTTGAAAAGTTTAGGAGTTTGAAAGAAAATTTCCAGCCGCCTATAGCCCCTCAGTCACAGTGTTAATTGTTTTGCCGCTCGAGCGATTCTGCAAGCGACGTTTGGTAATAGGATGCCTTAGTATATTCGCTGGAGATGGGGTTAGGGTATTATCCCTCACAATAAGTCACCTAAGTCCCAAATGACCATTTTAATTTAAGAACGGGACTATAATTCAGTACGATTCAAACAGTTATAGAATACTGTATAAAATAGTGTGAGACAGGGGTAACTAGAATCGGAGTACACGAGAAGCAGTGTGAGTCGCAATCCTTCCCTCGGCTTTTTTCTCTTGGGATTCTGATCAGCATCGATTGATACGGGGTCCACTGCTAGATGATTCTGGCTTGATATTGCTTCAATATCGCATAGATAATTAGGTATTTCTTTAACTGGGGCTTTAGACCCAACACGACCTCTCCCTTTTCGACATGCTTTCTCTCTTCTTGAAGCTTCATGTCATAAGTGATATCGGGCCCATAAAGTTCATCTAGACTCGTCCTCAAAATGGGATTTTGGATGTGGTGCTTTGCTGAGGAAGCGTGGGAGGTGGAAAAGGGAGGGAGTAAGGTGGGCGGAAGTGCCCTATGGGCGGCAAACCTTCAAGAAGATAAAGGGCATACATTTATTTTTGAGCGGCACGCGTCAATACCTTAATGGTTGGAATGAAATGAGAGCACTAGAACCCACTTGTGGACCACTTCAGAGCGGCAGATTTTCATACAAGTAATTGAAGGAAAGCCGGAAAAAGTTTCGTCGCTGCTTTTCGGGGAGTGATCTGTCACGAAAGCTGATTGGCATGGATCTGGGTACTGGATAAAGGGAAACTAAGGAAGTATCGCAAACTCTCTAATTGTATGTAAAACTATGAAAACTGTAGAATAAGGAGGTATACGGAAACAAGAAACAAAAGCACCGTAGCTTGGGAGGAATTTGAAGCATCTGAGTATGTATGTAGTAGGCTGAGAAACGATACTTGTTAGTATGACCACAATCCCATTTGGTGTCTATGACTTAGCCAAAACGGAGGATGAAAAGCTCCATCATAAAAGAGAGGGTGGAAGGAGAGTACTGACAAATTTCGTGTAGAAGAAGAGGAAAACCCTACCACCGTTCCTATACTGTTTGTAATATTCAATTTCAAAGGAATGCTTCAGCTGGCAGTGGAGACAGATGGGACGTCCTTCTTAGATGTAACTAAGGATGCGTCAATTTTCTAACCCCTTCAGTCAGCTTTGGTTGGTTGCTGTATGAGAGGATGCTTTGAGGCCACCTAAAGGGCTTAGGGCCTAGAGCGAAAAACACATCAGAAACAACTAGCCAGATCAGAACTGGATGGAAGATAGCGTTACTTCGACGGAGGACGGAGAACCGGGCTTCCGAAGCATAGCTCGAAGTCATTCTCTCGAAGACTCGGAGAGCGAATGGTACAAAAACATGGGAGCATAGATAGTTCGCTCTCTTTAGCACATAGTTAATGCAACAAAATAAATGAGAGAACCACGTGAATCTCTTGGTCTACGGACCATTTTCAGTGTTCTATCACGGTTTAAAAATCAAAAAGAGGTGAATTTAGTTTTTAGTGACTTTAATGAGACGCTGAATGGAGAAGAAAGGAAACTCACTCTATGAAGTACTTGTCGCCATTCTCCGCATAACCGATCTCCCAGTTCGGTGGTAGTGGTCCTTTATTGCTACAGCTCACCATCGCTGCACTTTCATAACACTCTTCTGGCCGAGGCGTTCCGTACAGATGCCCTGAAATGAGAGACGTTCAATCTCGGAGTAGCTCGGCATAAATACTCTCCCAGTAGAAATACTGTACGATGTTGTTCACAAAATAGTTACAGGACCCAAAAAACCCTTAACAAGTGACTTTCTCAAAGACATCTGAGCTAAACGCTGATGTTTTCCCAGACACTTACAGCTCATTAAAAATATGAACGGATTGGTGGTACGATAAGAAAAAGCCGCATACGGCCAAGGTCTTTGGCCGGCAGTTTGGTGGCCTGGGAAATGGTATGGGAACGGATTCTTTATGTCGCGATCGTATTGTTCAGAATGAGTCATAGCAGCACAAGGCTGAAAAAAACGGGGAAGTTCGAATGTATTGAAGAAGAGGAAGACAGTAGAACGTAGGCCAGATGAAGCAGAACTGTGAGAATGAGATGACTACCTCAAAGATCACTTGATATCATGGCTTCAAATAGACGCTCTTTTCTGGAAAAGGAATTTCTCCTTTCATGGACAAGGTATGTATTTTGTCTTTACTTTAAGCTCACAGATGCTATGGTTGATAACTAAGCTAAAATGGAAGTAAAGGTAATATCTTAAGGTACATCAGGAAAATGAAGACTAATGGCTTGTCTATAAAAGGTGAAGTGTCAGGTAAGGCCGAAAGCCTGGCGCTCGTAAAGGTTAGGCATCGCAATGGCTGAAACCTTTTAGGATACCAGGCTAAAAATGACAATATGAAGAAATGATTTCAAGAAGAACTTTTCAGATGATTCTTCATAAGGCTAGAGGCGAGAAGTATATTGAATATCATACAATTGAAGTTGTATCCCGAAATTAGTGAAACGTTGGGTAAGTATTGCTACAGCTTTTTTTCTCATGAAAATTCATTTATTAGATCGACTCACATGCTTAATTTAATTTTAGTTCATCAAAAAGGAAAAGAAAATCTTCAAGAAGTATCCGTTTCCAAATTCCCGCTCAAAACGGCCTATGAACCGTCACCCATTACATCTTTACATACTTACTATTTTAAAGCGACTTGGGTGGAACTGAATCCTCTACGACTTCTTACGACAATTGGGTCCCAGCTAGGATTATTATGATTTTTTCCTCCCAACAATGTCCTATAACCAAAAAAAAAACGAAATGAGAAATATTCGGCAACAACACCTTTGGTTCTATCAGGGGGTGGACTCGAAAGGAATTCAGAAAAACAATCTTCTGATGAAAAACACTTTGATATTCATCAAAACAAGATCGGTAGGCGAGAAATGGTTACGGTATGCAAGGGCATCGTACGACGATTCAAACATCATCTGAGGACGAAAGGTCGACGGCGTTGAATAATGATGAAGGCAAGCTATGATTCATACACAACCCAAACAGCTCTACGATTGTGGATAAGCAG
Source organism: Haemonchus placei (assembly GCA_900617895.1). Lineage (NCBI taxonomy): Eukaryota > Metazoa > Nematoda > Chromadorea > Rhabditida > Trichostrongylidae > Haemonchus > Haemonchus placei. Next base: position 5,979 of record UZAF01018303.1, on the reverse strand, counting down.
CCATCCAAATAGACGAAACAGACAGAAAATGGAAAGTTAAAAGCAAAAGGCGACGGCTGAGATCATTTCAATACTCATGTGCAATTTAAGGAGAGTCTGTGACAAGAGCCATCAGTTTGCTTATTCACAAACAAGCTCTCTGAAGTTGAAAGCGTCGAAAAAACTGGGGAAAACGATTCGATGGCAGCAGACACGAACATGGAAAATCTGAAGAATTATTGTGTCATGGCAGTACCTCAACCCCCCTTTGATATTTATCAGAGGGCATTCTGAAAAGGCATTCTGAAAAATTGAAAGGAAGTTCTAATTCCAATAGTTTACGAAGAAATGGCGAGAAAGACGCTCCACGAGGTTTGTTTGCTGTATCCAAATAGGCTCCATGATTCCATTCAACGTGGAATGGCAAACATTATGAGGAATTTGGGAATGAAAATATGTAGGGTCACATGTTTCTGCATAAACTTACTGGTTGGTAGTGGAAAAATTGCTCTACAACTCGCTAAAATCTCTCTCAGCTTCAGAAAGATTAGCACCAAGTTTGGAAGGATAACAAGCTCAAATAGGAGGCTGTTTTAAAAGCCTCTTCTAGATTTCTATCGTTTTTATGTCCTCATTTCAGCATTGTAGTAAAAACCTCATAGGCTTTCAGGGACCGATATAATAGCCCTCAAGAAAGCAGCTTTGATTAGATTCACTTGCTGCGTGTAGTCCGTCTGAAGCCCTTTCCAGACCGTTACCCTTTCAGTTTTTACATCGTCGTAGCTTTCGGCACATCTCACGAGATTGTCATCTCTATTTCTCAGCTCAAAGTTTTGATTGAGAAGATTGCACACCACACCGAAAATTCATAGGTATGAGTATAACTTAGAAAGAAGTGGTAATGGTCACCCTACTTGCATGGTTATTTTGAATTCTGGCTAGAACTTCATTTAGTATTACTTTTCTCGACTACGCATGTCGGTCACGGAAAGTAACTTTTTTTTTCGGGTCTGAGTAAAAAAAGAGAACATTCACATGAATACCTAGTCGAGGACTTTGGCTGGTTCGAACATTATGTAGAAACAATGACTGCCCTCATGCCTCTTACAAAACGTTCTGAAAAACAGTTTGTTCATAGAAGGATAAGGGGGCGGAGGTGGTGTAGTGGCAAGTGGCGCACTACCACACATGTATGATCACGGGTTCAAATCCCCTATCGACATCCGCCTAGGCCAACCACGTTTTCCATCCCTCTGGGTCGGTTAATTGGTAACAGACTCGTTTGGGAGGATAAAAGCACTGACTTGTACATCGGCTGGCCACCGCAAATCATTGTATAGGCCACACAAGCATTCAATACGTCACTGCGATTCTGAATGGAAGTCGAATGCGGGGGCGCATCCGTCAGGCCAGAAGACCTTATTCTTTTCGTTACGTAGGAGGAGAGCGAAGTTGATTAAGGTTTACAGATGGAGTTTGGCCTTCAAAAGTACAGATGAAAACAATACCAACACTGCAAAAAACTCTGCATGATACATGTATACTCTCAAGACTCTTTAGACATTGTGACACCAAAGATTCCTATCTACCACCTGCAACCCGACTCATTTCCATTGTCACAGATTGAACGGAATGCTTCAAACAACGTGCTCCCTTATAAAACTCTTGAGGAAAATTTTCTGATCCCAGTTCATTCCAATCTTCTAAACAGCCAAGGAAAGAAGCCGTATAGGACGGACAAACAAAAAGAAATAAATCGTTGCATTAACTAAATGAAAACCGGTCAAGATCGAGCAGAAACAGTTGGAGCGATTGACGTGCTGCTGAATTCATCATCGAAATGAAATGACAAATGTCCATTGCACCAACTACCACCACAACAACAGTCAGATCAATCGTCGCCGTCGTTGGCGATTCACAGCCCTATCTGCCGGCGATATCGCGCGATTGTCGAGATACGAATCGACTATGGCGATGTCGTGAATCAACCGTCCAGATGAAGTTGGAAGGGGACGCTTACTTCAGCGATGTAGGAGATTCAGTTCAAGGTGACTATTTGGATAGTTTACAAAAAATGCCGTCAGGAATGGGGAAACGCGTATCTGCTTTAAAAAACAAAAGTAGCAAGCAACAGAAATGTAGAGAGAAGCTTCTCAATGTTCTGGTTGCTCGTCGACATGGTTGCATGAACCCCTTGATGGTCCTGCCACCGTACAAATGTTGCTCAATGAAGAGAGCATCGTTTTCTAAGGGAATTCTTCCATTCAGAGCTAATATTCCTTGCTCTTTGTTCGCTATACTCTCCATAAAACTGCGCAAGTGATGAATGGAAATGGAAGAAAAACAAGTTATGGGAAAGAACGAAGAAATGAAGTCCCACGAAGCTTCTCCAGATGTTGACGCTAACTCATTACTGATCGTTGCTTCGTTGGCCTAATCCTGTCAGACAACTAAGCATCACAATGACAACTAGGCCTCAACACCTTTCCCTAAGCCACGTATATGGGCCGAACAGAAAAATCATTATTGCGTGTAGTTTGTTGAAGTTGAGGGTTCCCTTAAAATTTTCCCCAATGAGAGTGCGAGGGTTCTTTTGGTATGCAACCCGGATGTATCATGGAATTCGGGGTGGCCGAGGCTCTTCAGAATCCTTCATAAATCTGATTAATGGGCCTTTGACTCATGAGCTCGAAAGCCGTGGGTATAGTCCAACTAAAGGAAGTGCAATGTCATAAATTTATCCATCATCCTATAACTGCTACGGGGCCCTTTCCACTTGCAATCGCCGGTACCAGTAGAGTACAGGCCAGAAACAGTTTGAGATCGTCTATTCTGATCTCGGACGGACACGAAACCACAAGAGCAATATTTCGTTCGTCAGAGTTTCCGTTTATTAAAATCTTCTGGTGACTACGTTAGTCCGCAACGCCGACGATAAGCTGATGCAATTCACAAAAATCGGCAATTCGGCTTTTTCCGAACTCAGGAATAGCAATCAACGCGCGCAAGAGGAAATATTAGTTACCTGTTATAAGCTTCAAATTGAAAGAGATCGAATGGAGTGGATTTAACTATATCAGGAAAGAAAATAAGTATTCAAACAAAAATCCTTCAAACGATATCGAAAGGTGCTTTGAGACAGCAGCGCTTTTCAGTTTAGTTTCAGCAACACTCAGCAGTAAGAGGAAATATTAGATTTACAATATTATCGGTTAACTTTGATACTCAAAAATAGAGGCGGTGACCAAAAGTTCATAGCCCAAAGCTAATAAAAACTGATTTCAAAATGATTTCGAAAAATAGATCTTTACTATTAACATACAAACTCGTACTAGTCCATAAAAGAGAGCCCGGTGAGAACATTCTCGGCATGACCAGCTGAGGTTGGCGCGTCATTTCGTCTGATATAGCACACCAATACGGATTCTGGTTTCAGTTTTTCTTTGAGTCAGTGAGTTGTTTGAGTTGCTTGCTTGCAGGTTCCTCCCTTTTTCAATAGACTATCAAATTTTACGAATGACGTTCCGGTTTCTGTTCAAGTGAACATCCAAAATACCAAACATCTCGATTTGTTCTGGGTCTTGTACTTGTAATGATCGGAAGTACTTCAACATTTCCTTGCTAACCCCGTTCGCCATTCCAACTGATAAAAAACTTCGTCTAGTATGTACTGCACTTCTTCTAGCACCCCACGGGAAATTTGATGAGTTAAAATGTTTGAGCATTGAACCACATTCTTATTCCAACTGTCCTACATGAAATATACGTGGATGAGGTCAACTACAAGGGCAGGATATTAGTAANCAGTTTTTCTTTGAGTCAGTGAGTTGTTTGAGTTGCTTGCTTGCAGGTTCCTCCCTTTTTCAATAGACTATCAAATATTACGAGTGACGTTCCGGTTTCTGTTCAAGTGAACATCCAAAATACCGAACAACTCGATCTGATCTCGGTCTTGTACTTGTAATGATCGGAAGTACTTCAACATTTCCTTGCTAACCCCGTTCGCCATTCCAACTGATAAAAAACTTCGTCTAGTATGTACTGCACTTCTTCTAGCACCCCACGGGAAATCTGATGTTAAAATGTTTGAGCATTGAACCACATTCTTATTCCAACTGTCCTACATGAAATATACGTGGATGAGGTCAACTACAAGGGCAGGATATTAGTAAATTGTTCTGGGGAACATAGGTAACCGAAAGACCAAAGGCCATGGGCAATGAAGCTATAGTGAAGGGTGAGCAAACTGAGAGTTGGGAGACTCGATTATACTGAAGAGCTGATGAACTGAACTGATCCACAACTGATGAGAAATTAGGGCAAAGTGCATAAGACATGCCTTAAACTTGGATTGACAGCAAGAAGTGGAATTGGCTATTTGTAAGCATCTTCTTCAATGCATACAGAAATCTCAAATTTTATTTATTTATTTATTTATTTATTCGAATATGATCTTACCGTTGCCAAATGAGCTGATTGAAGATTCATTGAGAAGACTTCGACTCGAATCAGTTGATTTCACCTTTCGTGAAAAAAGCAGACAAAAGCGGTGCTTCATATGTAGTTACACACCAAATTAAGAACAGCGTTGAGAAGAAGATAGGAGGGGCCGCAGGAGGTTGAAGTAGGCAGCAAGGAAGCCGCAGTAACAGAAGGAGTGGGCCATTTCAAGATACAATTAAGTCCAGGGTAGACTCCAGCTCTAACAAACGACTCAGTCAGTCTTCAATTAGTCGCTTTTGGATTCCTGGCTGGTTGAATGACATTTAGTAATTATCAGGACATGCCTACTTAGGACATCGTAGAGGCAATTGCGAACAGTTCAAACTTCAACACAATCGTTGCACTTTTGCGATTGAGGGTGTGAAGGAAGCGATTGAAAACGGCACTTTGGGACGACCGGCTGCCATTTCCATCTATGGCCGTGGGTCCGGCACGTGCTAAGCCTCTGCTACAGAAACGTCAACAGTGAAGTCACGAATTCTTCTTAAAAATGAATGAAAACTGACTTACAAGCCAACCAAACATACTCCACATTCGAAAACCTCCAAGGAACATATGAATGACCGTAACCCGAAGGTTCCACTGAGAGTCCAGACCATACGTCAATTTTTGGAAACAATTCGAGAACCCAGAAGTGTTCACAGCCTATGGAATCTCCGAATGTCCGTTCCTTGCAATCTCTACGCTCTTACACTGAGCTGCTTCCTCCGACAGCAAGGGTATCATGTGGCATTCAAAACAGGAAAACAACTCAACTCCTCGGCAATTTGTTTTCTACTTAAACCCCCCAATAGTGGAGCTTGAAAAGCATGGAAATGCTCAGTTTTTGACTTTATTACAACTAGCCGAACTCGTGAGAACGTCGGTAGTCAAATGAGCTTCACAAGTTTTCTTTGCTGGTAAGAAGAAGTGCTCTATTTGACATTTCTGTCTTCCTAGACAAAACCAGTAACAACCAGCAGCCAGAACAATCAGAAGAGATGGAAAGAGGTTTCGAGAGACTTACTCCATCAATTGCGCAAATGGCAAATCGTTACTTTCATAGCAGTTTTACTTACCTCCACATCTAATAGGCGCATGCAAAAGAAAGAATATGTTTATTCAAGCCTGCACGATGGATACCAAATGTGTGTAATCGATGAATTACCATAATACTAGTTTTCTAGCGGCGTGGGAGAAGCACTTTGGAATTGCATTTTCGCCAACAAAATTGAAAAATTTACTTAATTTCAAGTCCAGAAGAATTGGATGTCCCCAATCGGGCTGAGCGCCTTTTGTTTTTTAAATTGAGTTTCTGATTCGCAATTGGACCAATTAATCAACTACAAAGTGATTCAAAACAATTTCCACCTCAAGCTAATTCATTCGACAGCTGCAGCGGGTTTTCTGTTAAGAAAAAAGTTCACAAAGTCATAGAAAAGGTTTAAAAGAAAAAGAAAAGAGAAAAACAGGAATGTGAGTGTCGTAAGTAACGGGCCAATGAAATATGAGAACACT
>UZAF01018301.1:0-34626 GCA_900617895.1 Haemonchus placei | reverse complement strand
GTATTTCCAAACACATAGTGTAAAAATTCGCTTGATTCGATCTTCTGGAATAAGAGAATTGCTTTTTCCTTAAGCATTTAATAACCAAGAATCCCTATGCATTCATATATTAGATACTGCACGTTTTGAAGTTGATTACAGAAAAAATGGGCAGCTTTATTCCATATTATAATCGGTTCTTTCGATATGAGAAATGGAACGTAAATACATTTATGTCTGGCATTTATACCAGTTTTGTGAATCTTCTTTTTACAGGTTGCAATGAAAAGGGTTCGATCATTGTTGGAGCTGGAATACGATGCTCAGGCGGAAAAGAAAGGGAACGAAGTGATGTGGGCTGTGTTTGAGGCGTTCAGCAAGTAGTTTGCACTATTTTGGTAAGGATTTTTATTGTGTAGATTCATTGATATTGGGAATGTTTTGCATTGCATTCAATACGCGGAAGGCATGTGTTTTGCATTAGAGCTGTCTAGCAGGGATGCTATCATCGATTTTTCGTTTTCTGCCATGCCAAGGTATTCCCATGGGATGAGACATAAGCGCTGTTGATCCAGGGGTTATTGGTGATGGATATCCGCAAAGTGAGCGCGAGCTTCGCTTCGCATTTCAGACTTTTGAAGATTGTCAAATGCATTGGTAATCTAAAGGTTTTGATGTTGCTACCTGAGGAGAGCAACGAATTTAGTTCTAGTATGAGGTTGTAGAGATTATATCAACAGGTCATTACTCCCGCTTCTTTTGCTCCTGTATTTCAAAAGTGTATCTGGAAGAATCTCCATAGGCAACAAGCTGCCATTCGAAGGGCGGACTTGGGGCAGCATAATAGCGAAAGAAAAATATTCTACGTAATGCGAGCAATCACTGCAGGTGTGCATACATGCTCGAAATTTTTTCCCATGGCACAAATTCGGTTGATTTTTAGTCAGTATTTTCCGCTTTTGCTTAATCCATTTTGTGTTTTATTCGAATTACTCTTACGTTTGTTCGTTTTTTATTCTCTGTTGCGTAACAGCGTGAGAATGTGCGCGGAGGTGCTGATGGCCAGTGATCGTCTAATTTTCCGAAAAATTTGAAGTTCCTATCGGGGAGTAATGAAATTTCAAAGTCAGTTTATGAAGAGAACCGCTTGTAATCTCAGGGGGTATGAATTATTTGGAGCAGAGGTGATGCCAGCAATTCCATGCATCTGTTTATCACTACTAGAAAGTGGAAGTTTTTATTTGACCGTGAAACACGAATTGCACTTTCTGCTGAACTGAATGACACGTCTGCTAAAAGTGAACTATGGTGCGAGATGTTTTATTTGTAGACCTCTTTTTCAGAAAAGGTTTTTCTATTGAGGGTCCGTACCAGAAAACAGAAAAAGCCTCAGGCAAACGTCCTGTTTGTTGGCGTTTAGCAATTTTAAATGGGCATGTAGCTAAAGTGAATTCAAGTAAATCGAGTCAGAGTAATAGTGCTTCTCGAGAGCTACTGCTGAGCCTTGACAACCTACTTTGCTTTCATTCCATTTTTGTCATGAGATCTAATACCCTCATTACTTTTTCTGTATATTGTTGAACAAATTCCTGGATTTTAGGCCTAAAACTTGATGGTAGCATTTGCGAGTCAGCAATCCGATGCAGTATTTTATGGACGTTTTCTGTCTGTGCCACTGCGGTTGTTTCCGCTCCTTTTCTGGCCTGCATGGTCAGGGAATTCATGGATCCGTCTGTCCATCCATTCACCATTCACATTTCCATCTTTTTGTTAGTTTTCGCTTTTAGGGGTGAAAGGGAAAATATCTTATAATGTTTTCTTTGTCCTGATGCAATATGCAGCCCCGTCCGGTTGTATTCCTCCCAACGGCTGTCTGATCACTAGGTTAGTCGCGGCTTTATCCAACCATTTTTCCGCCGTAACTATATTTTTGTTTGTTTTATTGTTCATCTTGTATATATTGTGCCTTTGAAGCAATCTATTCCGTCCAAAATCACCCTCCCTTTGATCTTTATGATCCCATTTAGATCCATTCGTTCTAGCTGTCCATTACTAGAGCAGTGATTGATTCAATGCGGAGTGTTCACCTCTTTCTAGCAACACATACATACACCATCTACTGTGATAATTCATTCGTTGCGAAGTTTTCCGTTTATTTTTTTCTGTATTGCTCTGCCCCGTACTTGCAATTACTTCACATCGTGTACGAATGAATGCGAATAGCTTTTTTGGGTATCGGATTTGATGTTTAGAAAATATAAATATAAATAAATGTCTTCTTCATCGTTGATTTTCATGTTTGTGTTTGTTATTGTGGAATTAATGGTATTGCTCTGCCCCGTACTTGCAATTACTTCACATCGTGTACGAATGAATGCGAATAGCTTTTTTGGGTATCGGATTTGATGTTTAGAAAATATAAATATAAATAAATGTCTTCTTCATCGTTGATTTTCATGTTTGTGTTTGTTATTGTGGAATTAATGGTAGTTTGAGATGGTCTCGAGGTGTGCTATTCTGATTAGCGGTGCAGCTTTCGCTTGTGCAGGAATCGTTTACGAAGGCGGTAGCAGCAACAAACAGAGCTGACGTAACAGGAGGTTTGCTAATACTTGTATTAGACTGGTAGGAGTGCTACTGGGCGAAACCCTGCGATGCCTGTATACTAAAAGCGTCGAATCATGCCCACCTTTAAGGTTATAGAGTATATCCAATAAACTTCTCTGATCACGTTGGGTAAATTGTTCTAAATTGTCGTGATGGGTAAGTTGTTCTAAATTGTCGTCACTAAATTTCAAACGAAATCATTTGGATGGTTTCAAAGCACATCCAAAGATGTAGATTATCTAGGATGAAGCGAAATGCGTAGCGTATCGGGAAGAAGTTGGCTGTTAGTGAATGTAACGTTGCATCACATTTTGATAGAATAGTTTTAATCGTGATTTCGAGTTTGACGAGTTCGTGTAGGCTCCTATTCGTTTAGGGGGTCGTTGAACCGAAGCCGAAGGAAGGGCTTCGCTATCATCGTAATAGGATGAAGTTCTGCCTTTGTGATCAGGTAAGCTTTCATCTGAACCATTAGTTCAATAAGCTAGTTATGATCCATAGCGACAGCGACAGTGAAAGACAGTTCTGTATAGTTCTGGCCTTATGTAGTCAGGTGTTCGTGCATTTGAAAAAATTGCGCCTTGTCCGGAGACGCCTTCCATGTTATTTCCGTCATGGTAATGGCGAAGTTGGCGACTTTTCTCGCTTTTTATTCCTTTAAAGTATTCCAACCTTTACTTCCGCTTTTCGACCGAAAGGTGGTACCCCAGAGTTATCGTTAACTGTGCCGTAAGGTGAAGAAGAAAAAATGTTGCGGGTGAGTGCGGAAGCGAAAATGTCATTCTTCTTCCAAGCAAGAGTAGGTTAGCTGATTATATCAACTAGTTCTCCTCAAGGCAAGACTGTGCCATTTTTAGGGATTCCATCACTTATCTCAGGCTACTGTACGGTTAATACTTATGATTCTTCACACTTTTACTCACCTGCTTGAACTTGAGTGATCTCAAGACAGTTTAACCAACGGTTGACCACCCCGATCGAAGTTTCTAAAAGGAACGTGGACGAATTGATTTGCTATAGCCACTTACCATATCGATCACAAAACGGCAGGATGTCGCTCAGCTGAGGTTAGTTTTACTCTACTACATTGTGGTTATGTTTTTAACACTTCAAACTTTTTATTAACTATTATTTTATTTATTTACATGATGTTAAATTGGTCTTCCCTCTGATTCTTTACTCAGTTTTATACTTGCTCTCTATTACTTATTGAGTAGAATCACTAAGAGAATGCCCAACAGTGATTTTCTTTTCAGTTAGATAATTTAACTCAAATTGTACTTTTTAATTGGAATGTTACGTAAAAATGGGTGATACCTGGTCATTAACAAGATTTGATTTTACTCTCCCCCTTCCTTCTTCCTATGCTTTCAATGCCCAATCCCCTTTTTAGGGAACACTTGAGCTGAAATTCATTTTTCCTAGAAGGGGTGGTGCTTTCATGATGGGCGGGACTTCGAGAAGATGCGGCTTGCTGGGTGTAGTAGAAATGCAAGGACGAATGGATATTTACAGGAGAACTCAATATTAGTATAACTGTAACTGAATCGACGGGTGTGGTGCAGTAGAAACGAAACTGTCGCGTCGCGGCGAGAGGCGCCGCGCGCGAAGGAATGTGGCAGAATGCAGCAGCGAGTAAGAAAGAAGAAACAAAAGAACTAACAGTAGAATCATGCCATAAGTAATAATCGCATAGCGATTAAGCTGTATGAAGATCGCTAGAACTACTGTAATGAGGCAAATGGTCCGCGACAGCCGCGTGCGGCGGATCGATTCTACAAAGCCGTTCCTACTGCCCGTCCCTGAATCGACTGGTAGGTTTTGTTGAAGGAGCTATTTAGTCTAATTCGTCTTCTGAAGAGACGGAATTTTCGCAATGTATAAAATGGATTCTACGGATGTTTTGTACATTAACAAAGAATACGAAATTATTTTATTGATTTTATTAAAAATAAAAATTTAATACGTTTATTCCATCATGTTATTATACTGTATGTTATGAAAGTGTGTGTTTGTTACAGGAGAGTTCTTCAGTTTCCACGAACGAACACCTCATAAAATTCGAGTGCAAGTTGGCCGATTGCCATCAATAGCTGTACGATGCTTGCTAGTCGAAAGATCGAATGGACGAAGCCGTTTTGTAGTTCGATCAGCCAATAGATGATGAGTGCCATCAATGTTGGAGTAAATACCGCTGAAAACAAATGTGAGCGAAGACCTTAAACTAGTCAGGATACGGTAGCTAAGGTAAGTACTTACCTAAACCGTATTGTACACGTACTGTTATTTCTTTTTCGCGAAGAAATTGCTTCAAATCGTAGCGTCCATCAAGGTTGTAGTACCTAAGATGGGTTATGAGCTCAAATTTTCGAAATTGTTTATAGTGCAGTGGCAACAGGCGCTGTTGGCTGTTACTTTCCTGACTGCCCTCATATTGTAGTTCAATCCTAGCTCAGAAACTGTTTTGTAGCTCAGAAGCTGTTTTGGCTCTAGTCACCGCGTAAGGTTCGATCCTAGCCGCTTGCCGCCAGCCGAAGAGGTTCCTCGGTTCAGTAGTTGCCACAAATCTGCCTTAAGAATAAAGGCCTGCCTAAGTCCACTGAATAATGCTTCGTCAGTTAGGACCATACCTTTCTGAAAGCCCTCAATATCAATCACAGGTTACTGCGTAAGCGATGTTGTAGTTTCTTATTCTTAAAACCCATCTGCCTAAACTGGGGTGATCACCCAAAGAGTTTTACATGGGTACATTAATTATTTAAAATAATTTTAACTATTACTTTATTCACATTCGATACTGTAAATGTATATCCATCTAATTTATTATTCTACTGCTTTCCCGCACAAACGCAGTTATCATATAAAAGATTGGGGAGAAAGGACACATGGGAGCCTTTTCCAGTGCAGTGGCCTTACCATTAGCCGAATTTTATGTGGGTTGTGGATCATAAGCTATGCGCGATTATGGGATCAGTTGTAGTTTCCTTTGCCGGGTTCAGTTTTCAGAAAGATGGAGTGCGTAGCTCACTCCATAAAAGTTGAGCACTGGCAAGAAAGTTGTATGCCTGCCTTGAATTAACCCACGTGGGCTTACTGAAAAGGACCTTCCGATATAAAGCTGTCCAGACTAGTCACTGGTTACGACTGTAGCCTTCAAGAAGTAGTGGCCACTCTAGAGAAATAATTGGAGATTCATCGTTGAAATAGATTACTGTCGCGTTAAGTGTGATAACAGCGCCTCTTACCATTGCACTATACCTACCTATAAGAGTCACTTGATATTCTGTACTTACCATCTTCTGGATACATGAAATAGAGCAAAACCGCATATGATAGAATAACTGAGGAAGGCGAACATGCTGAGCGATCCTGATTCCGAGTAAATCATGAGCAACTAAATCAGTAAGGAAATCAATCAATAAAAATCAATAAAGTTTCTAGAAGATCCACTTTTTCACCCACTTTTTAATTTTTGTTCACATGTACTTCTTCATTTCAATATGGAGTGTTATAGGTTTATCTTGATTTTGAACTGATCTTATCAGTGGCCACCATCACGGGAGGATGAATCATTTCAACAGCACTGTACCGGGATTGCACTATCAGCAAATAAGGAAGGAAGGAATCAAAGGCCAGCTTGTTTTCCTTCGATGATGGCTCTTTCTCGGGGGTTCCATTGACTAACTAAGACGCCCTCGTTGAAAGGCTTTTGTAATAGGGGGTTTTTCTGGTAAGGGAATGCGGTGTGATAATGGAAAACCTGAGAAAAAGCTGGAGACATAACGAGTTCTATGAGCATAGTTGAGCAGGAAAGTTGTACAGTACGTATTACAAGGAATTCATTTTGTCGTGACTTATCTGGGTTAAAGGGCCAAAGAGTTGTACCGCTCGTCGCGCGCGAAAAATTCGCGTTTTCACAAAATACTCCTTAGAGATTGCTTGAGTTCAGAGGTTCAAAAATGCATAATGATGCATGAATTTTCTTTTTGATTTTTTTGGCTTGACGCGTGTTTAATGAGTTTTTTCGTTGATTGCTTCAACGTAATGCGTGTTTCGTTGGTTTTTTTTCGTCCAGCTAAGTATTGACTCAGGTGAGTTATCATTAACGATATGTAATCAAAATATCGTACCTCAATAACACAGCACAAGGACTGAAAACCTCTTGAGGTGCCCACCAAGAAAGGAAGATCATAGCTGTCAAGTGACAGTGAACTGGAAGGTGGCATCTGTAAAAAAAGCGAGATTTAGCTGTTTATGTAAAAGCATTTGCTGTCGTGAAAAATTACTGATAGGCATGTTAGACACTAATATTGAATTACAAGTATGACCGTTACGGTAGTATGAATAGTGCCGAAGACCGAATTTGTTAGAATTAGTCAAGAGATTTTTGCAGTCATTAAATGGAGCTATTGAATTTAATAAAAGCTGAGCGGCTAAATGAGCCAACGACTTACTACTATATTTGTCATTTCAAAGAACATTGGTTCAGTCTCCTCAGGGAACGGTTCATCGCAAAAAATTGTGTTTTATTGTATGTGCTTCATGCACAACATGATGTCTCGCTCTTTGTCTCTCCCCTTTCTTTCCCTCCCTTTCCTTCCCTCCTTCCCTTATCTCTCTCTGTATTACAAATGTTCCTATTAGGGATTCACATTCCGAGCAGTTTTTCACCGATAGAGTTTTAGTTGGAAAACTTCTCTGGAGAAGGTGTGAAGCCATCGGTTACATTTCTGACGGCATGAATTTGCCACATATCGCCATCGTGGGAAAAAGCTTGATAGTAACAAATATTCAGTGATTCCCATGTTTATCCTCAAAAATTTATTTATTTGTTTATTTATTTATTTCATACTCTCAGAAAATGCCTAAATTAGACTATTGTCTTCTTCAAGAAACATTTATCTTTTTTTCTTACCATTAGTTGACTAGCGATTTCAAGAAAAATCCCGCTCTCGAATTCAGTTGAGGGAACGTGACCGTGTGGTACTGTATCCACTGGATCACTTAACTCTCAAGTACGAGTATCTGGTAGGGAGCTCAGGCTTACTATGAGGTAGTATTATCAAGTTTCCTTGGCAAAAGGTACGTTCTGGAGAAAAACAAACAAATAAATGTGTACAGTACGGTTTGTAAACAGCTCAATAAACAAGTCATTTCAGTAGTACAGCAAAGACTGTAATGTTCCTTATCGCTATTTACCATTAGCTGCATACTTTAAATGTATCTGTGAATATGTGCGTAAATCAATATCTATCTAATGTATATGCTCGGCTAAAACGAGGCTTTTTGTAAGTTGTGGTAAACGCTACAACATCGTTTACTTTTTTTTTCATAAAAACAGTAACCAACCACATTTGAAATCGGTACTGTGCAAAATGAGTATGGCTGAGAAGAATCAGGGTCAATACATATTATTTATACTTCGCTTAATCAAGACAGTACTACCGTATCAACTAGACAGACACTTGTAATACGCTACTAAGACTCCATCTGGTCAATGTGAGGGACCAGACCTGTGTCCTAAGGTCAGGAAAAGAATTGGCTGTCTGGCTTGTTCGGCTTAGCCCATATGATGGATGTGCTTCACCATAGGACATTGTAATCATGGCGCTGATAATTCTTCTAAAAGAGCATCTGCTCTTTCTGATCTTTGCTCCCACAGGTCGAATATTTAACACTGGTTGTGATAGGAACCATCCTTTCCCAGTGAGGCCACTGATCATAGCCATTCGATTCAAAGTATCTAAGATTATTATGAAGTATCACTGATTTGACGTCCATATGACAAGAGGTCCGTCTTTTTTATTTAGCCTTCCATCACAGCAAATCATTCATTCACCATTCACTTGGGCTACTGCGGCTACTAAATAGGGAATAGGCATTTTTAATAGATTCTCGTTCGGCTCTGGGACATTACTATGGTAGTGTAGGGTTATGGATATAATATACGGCTTTTTTCGGGAAAGAATTCAATCAAGAACTCTTGTCTCCTACCAAGGAGCCGAGTATTGTTAGCACTTGAAAAAACAAATCGGAAGGGTTATTTCAGTATAAATCTTTCCCGAAAGTTGCCTTAATCTCACTGGATTTATCCCTTTTTTCGGTAGAGATAAGAATTTTTTCAAATTTCGAGCCACACTTTTATCTCTCGTGACAACTGTGTTGATGTTTTACTTTGCTTGTTATTGTAACATTGTCTCACTTGGAGTGAATAGGCAAATAAATAAGGTAAGTGAGTAAACAAATAGGTAAATAAGTGGACTGAGCTGAAGCCCCGCTTTCAACTGTGAAAACCTAATTCTAAATGTTCCAGATACCACCTCATCCCGCTGAGGGTTCCAGTAGTGGGCATTTGATTGATATTAATCGAGGTGAAGAGGAATCTATTATATACCACAAGCATTGTGAAAGTGAACGAACTTTTGGAAACTACTCGTGAAGAAAGAGAAGGAAATCACAGTTAGCTAAGTGGGTGTGCCGCCACTTTCCGATTCCGCCTGAATGCCCAGACAAACCATTCAAGGTCATGAATCAGTTATTTTTCTTTCATGAATCATCTTTGAGTCACTTGAAATCGGCTTTTGTCGTTGTTTCAAATGACCCTGGGACTCTTATTGAAAAGTTGTCTACTTGACCTGACCCTTTGAAGCAAACCATCCAGAAGAACAGAGCGTTGAAGTGAACCTCGGAAAGTCAGCGCTGATGAGAAGTGGCATGGCCATACAGTTGTTGGTACTACTTTTGTTTACCACTGAGTAAAAAGGGAGGACTACATCACGTTTTTAACAACTTGTAACTTGATAGGAAGTCTGTCGTATCACGGAAGAGTCTTTTTGCAAACTGAGTCATCAGAACAAGGTTGCTGCTTGTCACAAGTTGTTTTACTTTTCGAGACTTTCAAAGTCTCTTTTAAGGGCTGCCAAGCATTTTCTTATGAATGAGCAGAGAGTTCCTGACTAGATGAAGATTACATATTTGGCCGAACTAAAATTATCTTCTTGAGTACGATTACTGACCCTAGGTTGGCAAAGTTTGCACCATTCGAAGCTGGTTTAGGTTGGTAGGCTTGATGGGTATAAAAACAATAGTCATCTTTCCTAGTATTTTTGAAATATGGCAAGGTTGGAGAAAGAGGGATGAAGGTGCAGCCAAGATACTAGAAAGTAATAAGGGGCAAAAAAATTCGAAGCGTCTACCATTGGCCAGGTCTGTTTGTGAATCCTCCACGTATTTGAATATCATTCAGAAGGGTGGTGAGTTAAGCTAAAGACTGATCAAGTAGCTTGCATTGAATACTCAGTGCATTTAGCAGGCGCTTTTACCCTCCCTTCTAGTCTGATAACAAGAAAAACCCGTGATATTTCGATCTTAGAGTAATGGAAAGGTTGGCCGACCTGAGAGAAAGGAAGTGAAGTACGTGGGACCTCGTCCTCACACGTGTGGGGCGACGCAACTTACAAAAACCCAGTTTCAGCAATGTAATAATGATTAGCAGTTTTGAGATTTCCTCTGGCTTTCTTGTAGGCTTTCGATAGGTCCGCTATAGTCTAATAGCAGAACCTTGAGAAAAGCTATTGCAAATGAGGGAGAGGTAGACCTTGCTCAAGCCTTCTTGACTGAGCCACGCCACGTACAAAATCAGTTGGTCAGATTACCTCTAGTGCACATTCCTGAGCTTTTGGATATTAATCACCTCCTTCTCTTACCTTTGAAAACAGTGAAAAGGTGTTTTTGCTTTTTTTTNTTTTTTTTATAACATCTAGCTAGTCAGTGTCGGGATGGCCGAAAGACTCAACTGTCTCAGAGGAAATCAATCGCACAGCTGTAAAGTCGTAGAGCAGATGTTCCCACACATTTCGTTTCACTGCGAGTAATAAAGAACAACTGGGAAAATTTGTTGACGTGGACCAAGTCGCTGTTTCGAAATGCACCCTCGCATTCGACTTACACTCAGGATTGCTGTAGCGTTTGAATGGGTATTTCTTCTATGAGCAGTGGCGTCTGGAAGTCAGGCAATGTGAAAATGTCCGTTTTCATTTTCTTGTACTGCAGCGATACTAACTGAACGACGAATGATGAGCAACGAAAGGCTTAGTTGAACTGGGAGGGTGCCAATCGTGGACGAGATCCTTGGACTCTATATGAAGTAGCAGTGTTCCCATGGTTCAAACCGTGCTGGTCTACTGCGTAGTTAAGGAACCTAATCTTGCCCTAATTCCAGTACCTTAATTCGAATATAATCCTAGTTTTTGTGAAGGAATCGTACTTATCTAGACGATTTCAACCTCAAAACAGTGCAAAACAGTACGTTGACACTTCTGTGCCTTTCGATATGGTTTTTAGTGGAACCATCCGCTTTTAATTTATAATTTATAGTTTTAGTTGATTTTTTTTNTTTTTTTTGTAAAATATATCAAGTTTCACAAATACTCCAATAATTATAATAATTAATCCCAAAATAAATTGATGGAATAAATTTACGACAAGATAAGAAAGAGTGAAAGAGTGTTACGGTAGAAAATGCAGCGTGTCCAGACTAAGCGGACCTTGGGTGCAAACAATAAATAAATAAACAAATAATTGTCGAAACAGAATGAAGTCTGTCTACATTTCATGTGCTATTATAGCTCAAGGAGAGGCTGTCCAAAGTGGTACGGAAGCTCCGAAATCAAATAAGAAAGGATGTGAGAATGCCGTTTGGTACGCATCAAAGCAATAGCAAGAGGAAATGTGACGAAATGTGAAATGAAGAGTAAACATGGCTGAGAGGATGAGGAGGCGGAAGAGTTAACGTAAGAGAGAATGCGATTCTCACCCCGAGGAATCGTAGTAGTGTGTCAGTTGTTATTGCAGAAAAGATAACACCATGAAGGCAAAAGTAGCAGTTGGCAGTAGATAAACAGGCTCATTCAAGAATCGGCTGAGTTTTCAATCAGTCAAAAACGGTAACCTGAATGGGTAAAAACTCACTTCATGATGAGGTACTTTGGAAGAAAGGAGCACGTCCAGAGCTTGCATTGTGTGCAATACAATTGAAGCAAACGATGGCAACAGCTGCCCAGCTGGAGACTTTGTGATTTCGAGACTCGTATGATGGACGGCCTAACCGGAGCAGTGACTTTGAAACTGCCTGAGAACTCGTGTTTATTGTTCCACCTGTTTATTCGCCTACGCTTCAAGCATAGTGAACTCTGGAAGACCTACGTATTCACCCTTTTAATTGCAAGCATGAGAGTGTAGGCGTTATAGCCACCACCACAACATAAGTTGGTCACCCTCTGGAAGTGCAGGTACGACCTTCATCGAAAAGTACGCTCGTGATGGGACCGGTTTTACAAATTCCGTTTAGAGAATGTGCTTAGGGCTTGTGAAAGAGCTATTTGGCAAGGTGAATGCGAAAAAGGATTTGTGAACGATTCAGTAGTGGTCTAAAGTTTGGTGAAAACGTCTCTCCGCCAATGTCGCCTACTGAACCTCTTCTATACCACCCTATCTTTCCAACTTACATCCTGTGGTAGGCTATTCAGAGAACGAATCGGCTATCATCTTAAACTTCTTGTTTTGTTTCTATGAAGCCATTTTGTGACTAGGGGACTCCAGCTTTCATCTTTCCGTCGAACTGAAGACCGTACCAGCGGTGCGTCTAATGGCAGGTACCGTAGAGGGTCTTTCAAACGCGATTTCTCCTTTCGGTCTGAGATTGGCAAGCGTTCGTGTCGCTGGTGACGTCGGCCGATCTTAAAACAATTTCTAATATGTGAGGCGTAGTTCTTATGGCTTTAGCGATTGTCTTGTTGTCAGGTCTCGTTTCAGTTGCTAATGCGTCGCTGGCAGTACTGAGGCGCTGAATATTGGTGCCCTGAGGTTGGGATTACCCTCTGACAGTTCATGGATTGAACTAGAAGCTGCTCATGCAGCACGTCTTCTCCGGCTTGGTTCAGTAGCATTGTTTATCATATTCAGCTGTTTTCCCAGATACGCGAAGGAAACAATACTACTTTGTAGAGTTTTTCCTAACAATTTTACTATTCCCGAATCACACCAGTTGTTCATCATTAGTTGGTCCACAAGCCCAGCTCACTGTTTCCCAAAAGTGAAAAGGGGCATCATTTTGTAAAAATAATCAGTTACGTATGCCAAAATGGATAGCATTAATACGAGTATTAATTTGTTTGTATAAAGCGAGTGTACTAAGTGGTGGTGAGAAAATTCCTCAAAATGGCCCCTTTTCTTCACCATACCCAGTCTGTATATTTTTTGGACCACTTCAATGAATATTATCAACGGTGAAATGTATGGGCCCTCTCTGGTATGATCTCCAAAGCAATTTTCGGGGAAAAATTAGACCTGTTGATAAGTGAAGAAAATAGTTGAAAACAAGGGCTGTCCGAGCAGCAGAATTCATTCGTTTGATGATTAGATAAATATTTTGCACGTAAGCTCTTAGATGTGAAATGACTGACAGTGTTAGATAAAACCCTGATTGATCGAATTGAATGATTTCATGGCTCAGTTAAATACGCTTTTTTCTTTCTGTGTCTGTATGTCTAGACTAAATCGAATGCCAAAAATATATAGGCTGTTTAATTTGTCGTGAAATTTATTTTTAATATATTTCATCTTCAGTGAAATTCTTTCTCATCGAAGTGTTCTTCTAGTATCTTCCTGAAGTTTTGTCGCTTGTTGTTGTCCAGCTCGTAACGTTAATGATGTGGGCGTAGTACGAAGGCGTCCACTTGCACTGGGTTTACGCTAAAAATATGATTGAGATACAGAAACAGTTCCAAAAAAACGAGATTGAATCCCATGCTATGAAAAAATAAGGGTGGTTATAGTCGCGGCCTCGCATAGCTGGGTGAAACCTTTGTCGCGCGACAGACCTCGGCTAGGGCACCCGAGAATCAAAACCAGGAAGCAACCCCAGTCGGTATGCCAATAGGTTCATAAAGGATTAACCGTTATTATCAACCGGTACTCCTTACTGAACTTCCATTCGCTAACTGTTGTCCACGATTTTCTCCGGCTTATTAACCAACCCATCCATCTCCCCCAGACAACGTCTCTCAAGCGGCTTTCAGTAACGGTCCATTGTCTAGAGTTCA
Source organism: Haemonchus placei (assembly GCA_900617895.1). Lineage (NCBI taxonomy): Eukaryota > Metazoa > Nematoda > Chromadorea > Rhabditida > Trichostrongylidae > Haemonchus > Haemonchus placei. The sequence continues at coordinate 20,938 of UZAF01018301.1, read as the reverse complement.
ATTTCTTTAGGTTACTGACCTTGTCGTTTTGTGGGAACGACAGCCGACCGATATCCAGATGCATAGTTAGCGTTATGGGTAGTATCAAAGGGCACGTGAGCAATTCTGGAAATAATCTACTTTTTGTCGGAAATGTTATGCTGCATAATCGTTCTCAGAATGATTATATTAATTATTTTATATCATACTTATATGAGATTATAATGACTGTAAACAGCCTGCATCATAACAACTTATCAAGGTGACCCGTCGATTGAAGTGCACCTTGAAGTATACACGTGTATTTTTGATTTGCATGCTGAACGAGACAAAGAATCTTGGAAATAAATGAGAACCTTTGGTGTCCGGTCGTTTCCTCTCATTGAGTTGCAGTAAAGTAGCAACAAGCCCTTTCACTTGAGCAGAGGCGTGGCTTCCAATTTGTGGGTAGGCACACTGAAGGAAAAAAAGGAATGGCATTTAAAAAAATATATTTCTTCTTCAAAACGTTACCATAGCTTATTTTTCATATAAGATATCTCTTATTTTGACAGGTGTTCATGAAATTGGAAAAGTATGTCACCGGCGATGTTTGTGCTCGATACAATGATGTGATGTGTGAGTGTGCAAGGTATATTTCATAATATGACCAATGTGTCTGGGATAGTCGATAATACCTCACTGAAGTGGTTACCTCTTCAGAAGAAGTAATCGGAGAGCTTACTATTAAAAGTATTGGCGCATTCTTAAACAGGGAGTCTGTGCCGTCCCCTCAAATGTGGTGCCTCTTAACTGATCCCACATTTATGAAAGCCCCTCTCTTGGTCTGCTCAGAACTTAATCCGAGAATCTATCCTCGTAGTCGAAATGATTGATTTGCCACTTGTCTTCATCCATACCGATGATTTTATTGCCTTATTATATCGTCTAGCGGTAAGTATTCAAACAGTTATTTCTATTTAGTGGTACCAGCACACGTTGCTTGCAAAATAAACAAGAAAGTAAATAATTATTGATATAAGTATTGACTGAAGACTGACCTTAGTGATCTTCATAACTATGGCCGGCAAATTTTCACCATCAAATGCTCGTTTCAATTCTAACAATTCGTATAACACACAACCCAAAGACCATAGATCACTTTTTTGATTGTATGCTCGTCCTGAAGCAACCAATTTTCTGTTTATGAACACAAAATTGTTTCTGCGTCTGTTTATAGTCCTTCTGTTTATATTTATTTTTTATCTATTTGTTAGCCGTGGTCACAGAAGCCCCATTGGAAAGCGATAAAATCGTACCAGTGCGGGCAAGGGCCAATTAAAAAGATGATGGTAAATTGATTAGGGAGAAATTCCTGGCTTTTTACTTATCTCTTCCACTGTCTACTTGCAAATATCTGGGGAGGGGGCTCATTTAGGATTTTGCTTCAAAGTGGAAAAAGCTGTTAACAACCCAATATGTTTTCATATAGAGTGTTTGAAGAAATGGGTAATCCTAAGAAGTATAGTTTGTAAGTTGATACCTTCACAGATCTCAGGGCTGAGGTAATTCGGCGTGCCGATGACCGTTGATGCAAGACTCCTTGTGGTCAGCTCTTTGGAGATACCGAAGTCGGACAACTTTACTAGGGTTTTCTTCCTAAAAATTCAATATAAAGCATTTATATTTCAGTCAGCTCTGTTCAAATAATTCAATCTTTTCAAATTTTATGTTTCCCAGAATGACAAGATTGCAACTGACCGAATTGTTAGAGTAGGTGAGGTACGTATTTTGATAGATCCTAAAGGNTCATGTTTATAAGGTTAGTTATCGCAAAAGGCAGGAGATGTACTTTTAAAAATTTTAGCTGATCATTAAACAGAGCAAAAAGGCCAAGAAAGGGTCCAAATGAGGGAAATGGGTTGGATGGGATGAAGTTACATGAGATCATTCTTCATACCCCTCTATAAGTTATTCCCTGTAACGTGGGTACCAGTAGGAAGTACAATGTATCCTCTTCAGCTGCTTCAGGTCAATTTTTTCGTCATGGGAAAAATTAAAGTAAAACGAATTCTTTCTCAAATAATCAAACCTGTTTAAAAGGATATTTTGCGTTTTGAGATCTCTATGCACGATCGATTTCGAGTGAATATGATTAAGGGCGATAAGAATCTGAAAGTCTTGTGACTAGTTAAAGGCTAGCAGTAAAAAGGAGCATTCCTACTTCGCCTACAAAATGACACTCACCTGAGTGAAGTAGTTGAGCACTTGCGATTCGGGAAAGTTTACACCTAAAAATACACTTTAAGAAAGTTCTCCAATGCTGGACGTGGTTTGCACTTACACCTTAACGTACCAAATCGTTGTTGTCAGGGAGGGGGACAGCATGGGATATCCCTTACCCCTAGATGTGGGCACTATTAATCAGCCCATTTTCGATGTCTTATGCCCCAATTTTCATTCCGGTATCATTTGAATGGCTGCTTGATTGAAGCTCCAAATTGTATAAGATATTCAAGGAAACCAGTGTTAACAAATGGCACGGTCAAATTGAACGAGTCTACTCGCTGTTCACCTATGCGGAGGTTTAAAAGCACAGGGTGGGCATGAATCTAAGAACCAATCTGGGGCTCTGGGATTTGCTTGCTGTTCTACCTATCCCTTACTTTTACACTATTCTAGTTGGCTTCAAAATGTAGGGATAATAAGCGAACTGACCTTTTTGTTCCTGCACTAAACGTTCCATTGTTCCACCTTCAGCATATTGCATTACAATAGCGAGTTGATTTTCAAAAACGAAATAGTCGTAATAGCCAATGATCATTGGATGGTGCATTTTCTGCAGAAGTTTCACCTCACCTTAAAAACTATCTTTGAATTCGTCTTATTAAAACACAGAACAGAATGATCATTAAAGCTTTTTTCGGAATTTTGCGTCCATCAGAAGGGTTACAAATAAAAAGGCATGATCAGCTCTGTAGTTTTGGCAAGGTGGACTGGATCGGTAGGTTCCTACACCATCCTCTCTCAATGATTGGTCAGTTAGGGCTTGATGTTGCTCCTCCTGAGCCCAAGTTTTAACGAATAATCCCTATGATTAGCAGCCATAATTTTGTTACTGCGAATTCTATGAATGAGGAATTTTACTGGGAGCATTGATCAGCTAAAATTTGGAAAATGTAATTCATCTTATTGTATGCTGCATAACTGCAGTCAAATTACGTTTGGTTGGATGTTGCTAGAGCTGAGATTTATGGGATAGGTCGCAAATTCGGCACGAATTGCCAAGCTCGGCTGAAGCGAATTTGTTCTAAAGTTCTCTAGAGTTATGTAATTGAATAGGCAACAAATTCCTACAGAAATTTCAATGAAGCTAAGTTTCTGAGCTTATTTTCGGTAAGAGTAAAATTAGCGGTGTGAAAAAAAAAACTTACCCATGATCGACTTCTCTTCATCGGGACTCATACCATGTATGAATATTGTCTTGACGATAACCTAAAATAAGATATTGAGATTTTTATTGGTCTAAAAATTGATGGGACCTACGGAATTTTGAGCCAAAAAGGAGAGTAGCTAAAATAGCTCCCACATCTTATATAGGGATAGAATTTTTGACATTACTGGCAGTGGGAGGGGCGTGTAGTGGCAAATGCCACACTATCGCATATGCATGGTCCGGAAATCAAACTCTGATGGATATCCGCCTAGAAGGAGCGCATAGCTGGGACCATATTTTTTTTAGGAGAACAAAAGCAAAGGATTGTGTCGGCTAGGCATCTCAAGTAACTGTATCAGCGACACAGGCATTCAAATCGCACTACGATTCCGAAAAAAAGTTTAATAAGGAGGCCCATTCCAAAAACGGCAACAGTAAAAGCCTAAACCTTCTTCAAAGACGTCATTGGTAATACCTACGTTCGAAAAGTATGTGGCTCAGCTTAAATGGCAGCTATTCGAAGCAAATAGTATGTACATTTGCTCGGTAGGCCAAAGATACAGTTTACCATGATTGTGAGATACCGGCGTGGTTGTTTGAATGGATTATTGGATGTAATAGTACGGCGTAGTGCAACGTTGGCAACAAGAGGGCAAAAATCGTTTGATTTTGAAGAAAAAAAGCCTCAAAAAAGTAGTAAAAAAAGGGGTTGCACGATGTAACGGCGGCTGAAGAGGTGTGGATGGGTATTTAGACAAGCTGGAACTTGTATGCTATTGAGCTACAGTAAATCAAAAATGTCGAAAAATGCCTTCCATTGTTGCCATGAGTTTCGACTAGTTCTATGAACTCATAGCATGTGTGCTCCATTGAGAATGATGCAACCTCGATAAAGGCGTCATAACACGGCCACTTTTGGGTGTGTGCGTCGGAGAGGCCTTTCGAAACCCTACTTTGCGCCTTTCTTAGATTTTTTTTCCGACCCGGCAATGTTCTAAATGTTATCATTTGGACCTATAGGTTCACCCTAGTGGTATTAGTACTATATGTGCATCCAATTGGGTACACAATTCGTGATTGACGTCTCATACATGGCTCATCTTAGAAGACTCTTTCTCCCCGGTACCTACATATGTACATAAACAGCCTATCACAGGAGTAACTACATATGAGCAATGCAGTTCTGGAGGCAGAACTCTCGATAGAAATTGAAAGCTCAGAGAAACTTGTGATATAATTAAGAAATTGTTCGCATTTTCATGTTATCGATCGATATTGATTGGTTGCTGGTAGGATGATAAAGTATCTTGTAAGCAAAATCAGGAGTTAGCGTCTAACCTTTTGAGCAAATGGATCCTCTCTACGCCGACAAAGCCAGCAAACACCGTATGCTCCTCGACCTACGACTCGTATCCGTTCATAGTTTTCCATTATTGATTGATATTGATTACTAATGGTTCATCTAATCCTAAAGCGAGTAAGTCTGGTCTATTATGACGTTTTGATCATCAAATTTATTCGCATACCTAGTTGTACATAGAACACATGAAACAAATCACAGCTGGCAAATAAAGAATGGGTAAACATATCAATTCAACAACTATTTACAATCAACATTCTCAGTAAACACTTTGGAGGACATGACATGGAAAATCAATTGGCGACTTGTGGAAAGGAGCGTGGGCGATCGATACACAAAACACGTTTTGATCAGAAATACACATACACACAGACTTTGATGAGACCAGTGAGACGACCAGGCGCCGAAACGGAACGATACGGGTATTTGGGGAGTGGTCTAACTGGTAAAGGCTGTCTCCCAGAAGCCCTGGTTCAAGCCATGGATTGGGTTGGCTTACTACTCTGAAAAACACTTCTCGTTGATAGGGACAGGTTGGAACCAGTCAATGGAACTTTCTGGAAATGCTAAAAGATCTTCGGAATTACTGAGATCACCGGCAAACCTTGAGTTTCCGAGGAACGCGAAAGGTGGGCACAAATATTACCTATAAAAACGAAGGCTACAGAAAGGTGAAATTTAGAAGGAAGCCATAAGGATGCAGTAGGCCGTGTCGATGAGGGGATGGCTCGAGAGACGGTATCGTTTCGGGAGAACTGACCGTAGAAAGACTGAAAGATCAGTTGATTCACAAGTTCTGCGCATTCACATGTGAATAGCCGACTCGACGAGGTCGATCTGAAAATTGTTATTTACTTATTTGATGTTTATTTGTTCGCACATCTATTATCACATTTCACAATAATTTTTTTTATTCGATATATTCATTTTCGATTATTCATGTTCTTATCCGTAGGATTTGGATGACACTAAGTTTAGGAGGCCAGTTGGGATCAATGTGGGCGGAGGTAGGTAACCCATAACCAAAAGCCTTGTCTAACAATCATCCCAAAATGGCGATTTCTCCACAACACCCTAACGTTCAGTCTGTATCAGACCAACTGTCAAATTAGTTTGCTACGGTTTTGGATGGACATCGAATTTGCGGCGTGAACCCCCCTGATCTAGTTAACCTACGGCAAACTATCTTCTTTTCCTGAATGTTTAAGTCGATCCCCACGGCGTTTTTTTTCAGCAGCAAAGGCACGATTAGCATTGGAGACGTGGGCGACATCTGCTCAAGACCAGTTCACCTTTGTACCAACACGTGACCTATTCGAATACCCAACCGGCTTTTCTAGATGATTCATGCTGATTGCATCACTTGTTCGGTGGACGTGGCGCAGCGGTGGCATGGAGCCCTTAGTCTCTACATGGGCTTAGGGATGGAGCAGAGAGCTGGGTCAACTGGTTGGCCACAATGTTTATTTATTTGTTTACGCGCATAGTACAGGCAAAAATCCGACACTACAGGGGTTTCTTTTAAAGGGAAGAGACCAACCCACTTCACGGAGGTGACCGTGGCCAAATCTTGGTTATTGGGCTGGAAAACCAGTAGCGCACCATTCTCAAAAAACGTGGAGGGCATACAATGCCCTGGGCTATGCCCAACCGATGAATTTGAGGCAATGTGTCAGTAGTCAACGATGTTGCATTAGTGCACTATTTGCCCACATAATCAGGATCTTTCTTTTCCAAAAAATTAATCGAACCATACCTTTATAAGCGGAATAGTGTTAGCAACATCACGTGCTGCTTCGTTGGGTGGCGGTGACCTACGTGAATGTTGTACTGAGCGGTGGCGCTGGAAATAGCCTATTTGAAATTTGCTGCCAATCAATATGCATCTTTCACATGGAACGTTGGCTATTTACCGATTTCTTCCGCCTTGTGAAATAGGATAGCACTGATGTACGAAATCCTTTGTTCATGAAGCAATAGGTGACCGGGTTCGTTGTGGACGAGATATACGTGAGTATCGTTAGGGCCATGTTCAGACCAGAGTGCCATATTGGAGTACCCTGAACAATCATTAGATTTAGATTTAGGTTTAGATTTATTGCATGCGCATAAGTACATGGAGGTAGCAAGTACCAAATAATGGACTGCGTCAGAACAAACTAAACAACAACAACATTAGTTATGTTTGGGTTTTCAAAAACGGCTTTTTAGAGTAGACTTGCACGATCTAGAGGCTCAGACTACTCTATTTCTTTTCAGCTCTTCGAAAGCTGGTTGTTGTTGTCAGAATCGCATAGGTGTACTTATTTACTTACTTGTTTATTCATCATTTCAAAAAAGACAGTATGGAAAAACGTTTTGTAAAATACCACTACGGAACGAAATAATGAAAGCGTCTACGAGCACTGTTGATTTCCCGCTGGTGTCATACCACACGTTTCTCTGGCTATCGAAAGTAGGGAAGTCTGGCGCATTGTACANTTTACCCAGCACTCACTAGCCTTGGCTTATTTTAAAGAATCCACAGACCTTCAGAGCCACGGAGACGTTTAAAAGCGTTTGGGATAGGGAACAAGTATTCTGGGACAGAAATGGTATGGTAGGCCGATAAACACTACAGGTATTCAATTTGTTCCACACCCCTTCTATGCGTAGATACTCCTTTCGACTAGGGAGATATTCCAAGAGGCGTTTGGGTGGTGAATTGGAGCACAGGCCTATCGTCTTGACAAATGGTTCCCAGGAGGAAAGTAGGATTAATAACAGGCATATATAGACATTGAAATCCCCAAGGTGGATGCACATTTTTTGCTAGACCCTCCATAAATAGCTGCAAAAATGTATGTAGCTCTTCAGGAGTTCGTTGTACCCGTAGTTTGCGACCAAACTGGGGTTGGGCAGACTGGGATAGAACCAGCTAATCAGACGCGCACCAGGAGCTGAAATGACCTTTGATTGGTTAGCACCGCTGATCAGCCCACTCTAGACAACCACGCCCACTTCTCGACGTGATCACTGCCTCTGATACCTTATTGATATGCCAGTTACTATGCCTTACGACGATTTCAAAAATGGAAAATCGGGTTTTGAGTATACAGTCAAACTAGAAAATAGACAATCATACTCAATCCCCTTATGAGTGCTGTAACTTTTCATAAAGTTATTTCTTTTCTCTCAAGATCAAAATTCAACTAACCGCCAAATCCGATGCTCTTACAAGCAGCCACCATAAGTAATTTGGAAGCCAACAGACAGCGAATGCTGCTACAATCGTCATCAGCATCCTGGTGACTTTCTTCTTGGCGCATAGAATTTTCTCCTGGAATTAATCCACATGAAAACGTAGAAGAATAGGACAGGAAAAGTTACTTTTGTATTTTTCGTAATAAATTTCTTTTCCTCTAACATGTTACAATATTATGCTACATTGAGTGTAACAATTTGTAATATCACGTTGTCATTTTCGGAATTTCTAAATGATCTCAAAAAGTTCTATGTGTAAGTATGTTTTTGCTGTAAATTACAAGTAGTCGGATAGGCCATTCGTCGAATGGAGCGAATGCATGGCGCACTCTTATTCAGTGAACTACTCGAGGTGCAGGCTGTTGGTTGATGTGAATTGACTTGACTTTTTCCTATTTTCTAACATTATAATTCTTTTTTGGTGTAACTTATAAATGCCCCTATTTTCAATCAGTTCATCTGATATAAGCCGTGCATACGGGTTACACTAAGCCTACGTACATGTGATGGACTATATCGAGATATAATACACTCCCAAAAAACTATATATTCTCAAAATACATATCTCTTCCCAACGAACCTGATTAGTACTTCTGAGCAACATGGTTGAATCAAAACTCGATCTTGGAGTACCAAACAGCGTATTGATCGACGAAAGCCGGGATCGTGGTCGAACCGATAGCTTATCCGAACTGGGAATTGATAATGACTGTTGTTTTTCCTGTAAAAAGTCCTATACTTTTATTTTACTTCAATATTCTGACATCATTTTTTGTTTTAATATTTTGATATTTTTAATATTTTCCAAGAAAATATTGAAAGTGAAGTAAAAGTGATTTACGATTCATTATTTTTTCACTTCTTTTCAGTGGGCAATTCTTGTAAGTACTGGTCAGTCACAGTAAGGCTAACTATAAAAAAGGTTAGGTTTCATAGGTAATAAGGAATGGAAAAATCATGATTATTTGAGAGGGCAAATGTATAAATAAAAACTTTCTTTTCATTATTACGCCTAAGGAACAAAAGTCTGTTGAAGGCTTAAGAAATGCTGAATAACTGTAGAAAAATTCTTCCAATTAGCCCTTGTGAGGCTTAGGCTGGATATAGCACTCATTCAGGTTATGCACCCCTCTTTGTACCCACACCCTAGTAGTTTCCACTAATGGTAATGTTCCTTAATCGTTAGACTTCTTCGACTTTTATTTTTAGAAGAGATTCCATGCGGAACCTTGCCTGGAACTCGATCTTCTAGGCAGTCATAATTAGTTTTGGTTTAGATACATTACTCTAGGGATAGTGAAGTTGTGAGTAGCTATGTAAACAATGTGAGTAGATATGTAAGCAACAATTCCATAAAGAAAACGCATAAACAAAAGTGCTAACCCTAAGGCAAATTGGCATCAATTTCCTTTCTCAATACTTAGGAAAATGTCCTACTGAGTGCCGCATGAAGGGCATGATGTATTGGGCAAAGCGAGACAGCAGTGGATCTTCCGTACCACTCATCTTCGCCTTATTTCAAATTTCACAATTTCTTAGCTCTGCTAAGTAGAAATTGGAAAAGAAGGACTCTTATAGGTCTTGGTAGAACTCTTGCAGCAGAATTTTGAGAGATTCTGACAAACTCAAAGAAAAACTGAAGGCACATTTGCTTTAACCGCTTATGTATCAGTTAAGCTCTAGTTCTACGTAGTAGTTTGTGAAAATTCGACAGAAGTTTCGAGAAAGTACTCGGTCAAGTGGGGATTCCGAATAGAAAAATAATCCTAGGAGCAGTAAAACTCATTTTTCCAGTGACTTCATACTTGCAAGAGATAAGCATTGAAAGATAGACAAAAAGAGGAGGAAAAAATGATAGATAAGTTTTTAGCACCCAGAAGTCTTGTGGGAAGGATTGTTAAACTCACTTTATTGTTGTTCCCATTAATAGTAGGTATACCAACAGATGCATATAACCATTCGGAGAATGTCGACGTACATAAAGGCAACTCTGAAAATAGGTTTTACGATTTTCGCTTACGTTGTTTTCAATTTTTTTGCAAAAATTAGGTATTAAAATACTTTTCCCCCCACTGATGTGTAAATTTCAAGTAACGCATAGCTCTATGAATCCTGGATCATACCAAAGCAGAACGGCTACAGTACAGTTGTCGTGGTCATATTTACAGTTACGGTATAATTATTTGATATTTGTTTGTTTATCTACTATGTTTAAAGGTGAGGCAAGTAAATATTATATTAGGAAATGCGCGGATATAAGCGGATGCATGCAGTCTCTCTTATAAATATTATAGATAAATATGGAGATATTTTGTCTATTTCGTTATTAAGCTTGCACACTACATTATTTACAATATTATAATGATGGTCATTCCCAAAAGGTAATGTAAGTTCAGATTCCGATGCGTGGGAGGAGTATTTCACCCACTGTCAGTGATGTGATCTGGTTATACTGTAGGATTTATTTGGGTTCGACCAGAAGCATTACATCTCGCTAGGGTAAAGAGCCGTATTTGCTTTGCTGGTGGGTGTGGGGAGATTGAGGCCTTACTACCCGATGGTGGGAACAGAATAGGAAAAAGCTGGAGAAAAAGAGTAAAGAGCACGTGTTTAGACCTTTCTGAAGGAAAGGAAATTGTTGAGAGATCTCATTTTACGAGCATTCTTCCTAGACGTCATGATTGACTACGATCTCCACAGAAACCGACTAAAGATCGATCCATTTCATTTTATTACATATTCCAGAGTTCACTGATTATTTATTTCAATGTGTGATTGAATTATTTATTACAATGCGAGATTAAGCACTCTTATGTCTTTTCAACTGTGACTGGGAATCGAGGTCAAGCTCTACGATTGCATCGAACACTTTTAATTTCTCTTTTAGATTTTCTTGCCATACTTTACTCCCCCCACATTTCATTTACGCCTTTCTCGTCCCATAGCCGTCGTCGTTGATTCAATTCGCCGACAAATTTATACTCCCTAGAGGCCGGCCGCAAAAGTCAACGCTCTTCATGCCAAAAGTGATAGGGTTATCCGAGAGATGGAATGGGTCAAATACTCGGCACACTACTCGAGAAATCGCGAAACATCCTGGGAATTCAGTCCATTCCCTTTCATCACTTGAACGGACGATGACCTCATTAAGTTTTCATTACTTAATTGTTTTCATAGTATGTTTTCGCGTTTTTGTCCTTAAGGACATTTGAATTCCCACGATTCAGGCAAAAAATCAGGGGTTGCTGTATCCAAGAGGAATTCTTGGAAAGAGATTTGTTACTTTTTTTCAGTGGTGAATCAATTGATAAATCGTTGGCTCATCACTGAAAAACAAAAAATAAATCGGTAAAAAAATTGGTGCAAAATTATTGAATGGTTATGAATTAATGAATAAATAAAATCATTGGCTCCCTAGTCTCCATTACTGGAGAGGCTCCGAAGAGACGAGGAGTGAGGTTTGTGCGAACTATGCTGGATTTGGGTGGGTGTGCAGATGGTAGTGTCTCCTCTAGCCACTGTTGTGCCACTTTCACTTTAGAAAAGGTATTTTCTCCATCTACCCTATTTTTTTTCATTTACCTTGCATGATTGACTGTTGAACGACGGGGTCGACGGAGTTGTCGCTGACTATGACCGTTGAAAGTGCATAGATAACATGTCCATAGAGGCTGACCATAGCGCAAAGTGGAATGAACAGCAGCACCTGAAAGGAGAGAGGCTCAGATCGAAGGATACTGCTATGGGATATCAGAGAATCAGGAGGTTTTAGATGTGTATCCACTCGTAAGTAATAGTAATAATATTTTAAATCCCCTAATAGGTAAATGGGTACCGAACGAACCAGTGTCACATAGAGCTGATAGAAGAAATCGATAAGCGGTCCTTTTGTTGTATCGCAATTCCAATGATTACCAAAAGGCACATTATCGAATATAAATAATGAACCGACATTACAAATGAAGGAGAATAGCCATACCATAGAGATCGTGATTAGAGCACGTTTCTGTAATGAATGACGTCATCATTTGACGGTACCGTACGCCGGGTTACTGTGTGTTGGATTACTGTGGCAGATTTCGTTGTTATGAAACATTGCAATTTTGTTTTGAGCTTTGAAATTTATGAATATACATTTATGACCCCCTGGGAAATTCACCTAGCTTCATTTTCAATTTCTTTTTTTTTTGAAATTGAATCCAATAGACCAGAAACCATATGCTCACATGTCTTTTGAGCTTTCCTATGGGAATCCCTCAACGGAAAAAGGGCATGTAAGTTCATCCAGTTCGAATATTTTTTAGTCAACAAATAGTTTGCGACTTTCTACTGTCCCGGGCAAACCAGTGAAAATCCGATTCATTGCCGTAGAAGGAAGCGATTTGTAAACTTTGGACGCTGCCAAAGATAGGTCTATGGTTTCGCAATGATAACTCAACGAAAGAAGTGGTAAGCCGGACAGACACCAAAAAGTCCCATGAACAATCTCAAGATAGAAACGAAGTCAGTAGTCTTTCAAGACATTTCAACCTGTCCGGCTGATGGGAGAGACTATAAAAAGCGATGCAGCTGCATGAAGTGTTAAGGCTTGCCTCATAAATGGTTTCGTGAAGCTTACCTTGGTCTTCCATTTACGGGACTGTAGTGGACGACATATTGCATAATATCGTTCAACGGCAATCACTGCCAATGTGTAGGCTGACGCACAAACGCCGACGGCTGAAAATTTCCAGTCCTTCATGAACATAGGCTTTAAATCAACTTGATATCAAACTCTGAAGGGTTGACTTCAGATGTTTTGAAAAACGAAAACTTATTTATTAGAAAGCTTAGTAATTTTTGCTGGCAAGTGTAAGTGGTGAATGTTTTTTTTCTCGGGCGAGAACATCTAGGGACATCACGGTTCGTAACATTAGACATTCAAGAGAGCTTCATCGCGAGCTCGATTCTGAATACGGATTTTCAAAATCCTCAAAAATGCATCACCAGTCAGGAGCTGCCATTGTTTTCAATCAAGTGGATTGACTTGAGAATGTAAAACTCCGACGTTCTTCCTATTGCCATCGTTTGACTTGCAAAGATTGAGATAGGATTAAATTAGTCCAACAGTTTTTTAGAATTTGACTAAATTTTACTTGATTTTAGTTCTTCCTAATCATCTGGATATCGAGTTGCAATGTTTTCGAGAACACATCACTCTCAGACTGCCTGGAGCGTCTCATCCTTGCTCCGGATCCGTTTAGTGATACGTGCTCGCTCGAGTCAGAATTTAAAATGAATCTTTGCCCGAAAATCTAAAAATTACTTGATTTTTCGTCCTCCTCAACCCTCTCAGTAATATTCGCTTGCTCGGGCTACTCCCTACTGCACAAGGAAGTGACTCGAGCAAGCGGGTGTCACTAAACGGATCTGCAACTGCATGAATGAGGCTTTTTGAGCAGTCTGAGACGGATGTGTTCTCGAAAACATTGCAACACGAACTCGTTTGTTTTCCAGCGTTTCGGAGACGATTCGAATTCGTCTTGAGATTCCTGTCTTTTGGGAGCATTTACGTATAGGCAACTGCATTTTGAAATCGATGATTCTTGGAAAAAAAAAAACTCAGGACCTTTATGAGGGACTTTTTTGTTTTCTTTTGTTTCGAATTGGTTCGGAGCAGTTACTTTTAGTAAAATAACACTTCAATTAATGATAACTATTTTATAAAATTGCCAATATTCTGAAGCAATTTTTAAGTTCAGGGCTTTTGAAGCCCATCTTCTCGATGTCAACTATCTGTAAGAGGGAAGAGGGTAACAGTGCAAAGGACTAGGGATGCACAGAGCCCAGGACTAAGACAGGCATCCAAATAACTTCGAACATGGCTGAAGTGATTCAACGTTTTCCGTTGTTTCTATGAATATTTAAATGTCCGGGTGATTTTGCCTGAATAAGGGTTCCCAGTGATGTAAAAGGAATGGCTAGATGAAAAAAATGAAAATAATCGAATGAGCTTGAATTTCAAAACCATTGCTATAACTAAGGTGTCTTGAAGATAGAGATGGCGATCTGTTGCAGGCATAATTTGAAAAAAAACGTATAAAACACTCAATTAGGAGTATGGTCAGTGAATAGGCAGAGACTGTTGGAAAAAAAAACAATCGGCTGTCAAAAACTGAGTTGGACTTCATGTGGAATTTTTTTCAATATTTTTTTAGAGTGAAAGAAATTCTATTCAAAAGGACTCACGTTGTAGAAACGCGACCGTTTTGCACATCATTCGGCCAAGTAGCCAACACCTAGTAAGCTCGCTCAGTAGTGTTAACGGCATACATACCACACTGCTGCAAAAAGTGGAAATTAATAAATATATAAAAATAAAGAAATAATCAAATGGATAAAAAAATACTAGATGAAAATTCCGGGAAGTAGCAGGAAATGACCACTTCTACGTGTCTTAGAACATTTTTGTAGCCATGAAAAAATCCAAAAATTATTTAAAGACTTCAAAATTTGGGTCAATTTTACTTTTCGGTGATATGCCTTGCATACAACTTTTGCTCGTATACGGCGCTCAAAACCTAAGTGATATTTTGATGAATATTTAGTCTGTCCTGAAACGAATTCGGGAATCAACCCTGTACGGTCAGAAACAGTTGACGTATTTCTCAATGGGTCTCTCTTTCCGGACAAATTGGGTTCAATTTTGCGAATCCCGTGATTTTTGAGATTCATTAGAACTTGGCGAAAAGTCGGATCTGGTGTTTCGATCCCGCATTCATGGGCGTGATGACGATGCCATCCGTCACTGCCCTTTTCTTAAACAATTACAATCAAAGAAAGGCTGTCATATCATTATTGAAATCCAACAACAATAGATCTATTCATTCTGATGATATTTAAAGTCTTTCCCTAAGGGGATTCATCTGCAACGAAATGAGAACTACATCTATTTATGGCTTCACATGAATGATATAATTAATCGTATTGCTTCTGTTTTTTCAAGAAGCGTTACGTCAGAAGCTGGGATACGGTAAGCTTTTGCACTTCTGACATCGAACAGCTATTTGTTATGCTATGTTTTTTGGTCAGTTTCCTTTAATGAAGCGAGTTTTGGAGTGAGACGTCCTTGCTATGCCCTTCTTGACAGCTCTTAAAACTCTCGGCTATTATCCAGGGAGGAATTCGGGAGCAACTGTGAATATAGTATGGTTAGAGGGACAGCCAGCTTTTGGAGGATGCTGCAAATAAGACCCCTTCCTCATTTTTCGCAGGGCAAATACAATCATGCAATATTTATGCCATCAAGAACCGCGCGTTATAAGTTCACTCTCGTGATAAACCTGTCGTCACGGGTGGGCTGTCATGACTGCTTGGCGCAATGGTAGCGCGTTCGACTCCAGATCGAAAGGTTGGGCGTTCGATCCGCTCAGTGGTCAGAATTTTTGCCAACATTCTAGAATGTTTGTTTACTGTCCTAGAGCATGTGTGATACTTATATACTACACTTTAATGGATTTGGTTCCTAAGCAAATAAAAAAATGAACTGAAAAAGCCGATTTTATTTGGTACTTTTGACTAGATCTGCGAAAAGGGACGTAATAGCTCGGAGATCGTCAGAACTTCGAGGATTACCTTCAAGTTGTGCGACAAACCTGATAGGTATATAACTTCGACGTAGTTCAAAGGCTCAAAACAACCGATATTTCAATGTTCTACCTTCAGCACACCCAAGAACTGCAGTTCCGTTACATTTTTAGAATTCCTGAACGATGTGCCATGATGTACTTTCATTGCAATCCTTGTATTCTGACGGACAAATGACGGATGTGACGAATGCTGGTTGAGAAGCCTGACTAGTTGTAAGTCATCGTTGTCAGAACCCGTCCAGTACTTTGAAGACGTTGTCCTTAAAGTATCACTCAGCAGAAACACGTATAAAAAGAAGGTATTCCTCCCGGGCATGGCTCATCTGGAAGCATTTTGCCCCTGACGGGTGATTGCCAAAATATCGATTTAGGAGCTAGCTCAGCCAACACATTCCGTCAAGATAATCGATTACCGCAACGCGACCGCACGGGGATTTCTCATAAATCTGGTCTTATTCGGAATAGTCCTTCATCAGAAGTCTTTGTGCAGGTCATCTCCCCTTCATCGACTGTGTGGGAGAGCTTGTAAATAGATTCTTATTACATACAGAACTTTCCCATTTCAAAATGTACATACATCGCCCCTTTTTCTACCTCCCTTGCCCCTTTTCTACCCTGTTGTGCCCTGTTTATCTGGTCCATTGGACGATCCTTTAGGCGTTCACATTACGCCCTAGTCAGACAAATCGAACTGGAAATTGCCACTTTGTTTTCTCTGAGACAACAACTGGATTACTATAATTACGTGATCACGGGCGGTTACGAAAGCGTACCTGCACCAACTGCCTCCGCTACATTACGGACACGTGTTCAAAGAATTTTAGCAGCATCATCAAATAATATAATGTAAAAGATTATGCAAAATGATTTGCAGGTTCAATATATAGAACTATATCATATAGGCGAGCTTTAGGAATCACAGAATTACCGATAATAAAAAATCTAATTATTGTAGAAACTCGAAGTTTACCGTAATAAGTCGGCCACAGCAAGGTTCAGTAGGTAGAAGTTTGTGATTGAACGTGTCCTGAAAACGAATCCGTCGAACTCGGTAGGAATCGAAGTGTGTTCAGGTTCATTCATCAGAATAGGGCATAGCCGAGGTCTTTACCGATTAAGTCATTTCAGTAGGATCCATGACGACAAAAATTACCGTAACCGAAAGGTTCTTGCTTTTTTGTAGTAGGTTTGTGTCATTCTTACCATCAGTGAGAAGGAAAAACATTACGCCAGTTACGGTAAATCAGGGGCTCACTGCCCAGGCAGATGTGCATTTACAGAGCAAAAATTCAGTTAAGTCTTGAGGCACTAATTTCACTTAATGGGAGTAGATCCAAGTGGAAAACTGATCGGGCATGAGCTCATTAATTTATAATGCTGGGTAAGGAGCTTGGCTAAACAGTTTCTCAATCGACAAACGTACTCCGGTAGGTTGATGGAGGCTCCTGGGCCCGAGCCGAATTGGATCTGTAGCAAACGTCGGACTATGCAGTGCCACTCACCACTCCCTACTACTGCCCATACTGTAAGATCCCGCTAGTCACTTTAGTAGGGCTACGATATTCGCTGAACAAGGCATTAAGCATCTACTGACCATAAGTTTGAAGTAGTTGGCATACTGTAGTTCGCGTGGTATTTCTTTACCTACTACAGATGTGCCCATGTCAGCTACTTGGAACTAATTCCTTACCCTTGCGTTACAGAGCCCAAATCAGTGAAACTCGGTCACAAGCGGCGGATCCCACAATAAAGATCCCTGGGTAGCCTGTGAGAACATGCTGCTCACCCCAAGCGGAAAATTCGCCTCTTCATCTAAAGTCACCCATCCCTGGACTCTTTTTTGCAAACCATTTCACGNTTACTGCATGGGATATTAGATGGCAGAGAATGTAATTCATTCGAGAAGGGCTACGATAACCATCTGAACAAGGCATTAAGCATATACTGCCTATAAGTTCTACGTAGTCGGCATACTGTTATTCCCGTGGTATTTCTTTACCTATGGCAGATGTACCCATGATAGCTACTCGACACTATTTCCTTACCCTTGCGTACCGAGTCAAGTCAGTAAAACTCGGCTGTATTTTTAATTCAGGTGAATTACACATTGAGTAGATGATCGTAAGCACTCCACGGTACAGTCTTAACCAAATTTCTATTATCTAGGGGGACCCGTGATAGGTACGTTAGGCTTTTCGGGTTGTGAGCGGCATTTATAAGCGGCGAACCCCACGACCTAACGTCACCGATCCCTGAACTCTTTTTCGCAAACCACTTCACGCCTATCAGTTCAGAGACGAATTTTTAGAGAGGAAGTAACTTACCTATGTGTTTTCGATAGAATCGTAAATATGACAAGGAAGTTGCCCATTAGGGAGAGCGTAAAAACACAGAAGAATATCACACTCAACAGAATATTATAGCTGCTTGGCTCGAATGTGCACTCTCTTCGCATTGTCGGACTGAAAACAAACTCTTCCAGAACAAACTTTCATTCAGCAGAAATTTCCAGCAACGAACAAGAACAATCGTATTGCTAGCAAAACACTAACGACCTAACGAAGCAATCCATGAGAGCGGAAAAAAAACTTTGGAAAGAGCACAGCGCGATCAGAGGTGCCCCACGGCTGTGCACGTTCTATAGAGACGGGCCTGGACGAACGGAACTTACCGTCCCCATGAGGATTGGTCATCCATCACAAATGTTTTACTGCCATCAATCTTGTTTTGCAAGTGGCTTTCCATCAACTGACTGGCTACCTAGGCCCGACTTTGGGATGTTTGCTTGTGGTTCATTTGTTTTACTTATTTTTTCCATATCGCTTCCAAAAGTGTGTAACCGTCAACGTGAGTCAAAACTATGCTGAAAACAAATACAAAACATAAAAAATAGAAGACAATAAAAACGGTTAGACTGAAAACTTCTGCTGTCAGCCTGGGTCAAAAAATTGAAGTAAGAAAGGAAGGAAGTAAGAAAGTAAGAAGTGAAATTTCGAGGAGAAGGCAAACGTGACCGGTAAAAATTCGAAATATAACATCAGTTTAATAAATTAATCATCCATTTGTTGCAATTAAACAATTGGCCATAAATACAGTATGAAAATGGAAATAAATCAAATGCATTTATCGATTAGTAAAAGATGTACGAATAACTAAATAAATAGTAGAATTTCGTCATTATATAGTAAAAACAGATTATTTGAATGGTCCATCACAAGGGGACAAAGTTGAATTATTGGCAGTAAAATCTCAGCTTTGGGCGGGATCGATAGGATCGAAGGTGGCGTAGTGGTAAGTAATGCACTATCTCACTCGCATGATCACAAGTTCGAATCCGAGATCGATATCCGCCTAAGCCAACCAAACCTTGCATTCCTCCAGGGTCAGTGAATTGATACCAGACTTGTCTGGGAGGATAAAACTACAAACTTGTACATCGGATGGCCACTTCATGACATCGTGTAAGCCAAATACGCATTCAATGCCTACCACGATGCTGAATGAAAGTCGAGTACGTAGGCATATCCCTCAGGCGGGATTTTCTATTTTTGGGTTCTAATTTTGTAGAACGCTCTCTACTGGTTAGCTCTCGCTGTTGAAGTTCGATTTTCCAGACTTACTACTAATCAACAAGTAGTACATTACACCCCCTATCACCTCACAGTTGCACTCCGAACCTTAGACAACAGTGGACTAAACAGGCCGATGCTATTAATAAAATATTTTGCTTTTGCAAAAGAAAACATGAAAAATACTCGAAAACTGGAAATTGATCAATATCGATCCATTAATTTGATCTAATTATTTGATTAATTTTTTATTGTTGTTGAAATTAATATGGTGAATACATGAATATGTAGAATCTAGGCTTTTTGTTGAAAGCTGCTCATTGGGTACAACAAACTGGGTCAGTTTTTCAGCAGCTGTGGCATAGGTATGGAGTCAAGCTATGAATTTTATTGATCACTTGGTTTTCAGTGGTTACCCGAGATTTTTTCGTCTTTGTCAACATAAAAGGATTGGGATGAGTGTCAGTCATAGAGTTCTGTCAATCTTCTATTAAGAGATCCCCAGCAACTGATGGTTCTTGTCGAAAAGGGCAAAAGGGGTTGTAAAGGCTTCTATCTGCTCTGATATTAGTTTGTTTTTAGCCAGAGAGAAGTTTTATTCTTTATTACTTATCAGAATAACCATAATTATTCGAAAGTTATTATCTAGAAGGATGATTAAAGGGATTCCCATGAGGCATACAGAACTACTAAATTAGGGCAATCGGCGTATAGGACAATCGTATAGGATGAGATGGAGAAATTTGTGCTGAAATCCAGAATAATGAGAAACTGGATCATCCACCAAATCCGTTGGTTTGGGGAGTGGTACCAAGTGCACGAGGACCAGCCGATGTCTGCGTTAGTCTCAAGCAGCCATCGCGGACGAGTTTACGTTGAGTAGTCCGAGATGTACGTTACATACTTAAGGTAGCGAGTGGAAAAGGATCGAAATAGTAAAGAGATCCCCGTTTATGAATCTCAAACTAATTGCCAAGTGGTTCCAGGAAAAAAAAGAGTCTTAGAACTGAAAAGATGTTCTCTATTATGAGGTGTGAAAGCGATTACGAATGTGCTTTGCTTTTTGCCATTATCATTCCCAGCATCCGATTTTCTTTCGACTGGATATTTTTATCAAGGTAATACTAGTATTTACATTTTAAGTATTTTCCAATATATGGAAAATCCAGAAGTTAGTCCAAAAAAATTCTTTGAAAAGCCTCGATAGTGGATCTTCACGGTATCGCTGGGTACCTTCTGATCTTACGTAGTACAGTACAAAGTTCATGAGTAAAATTTTTCATAAATAAATATAATTTCTTGAAATTTTCTTTTATCTATTTGATAATCTTTCGATACGTTCCTTTTATCATAAAGTTTTCATGGTAATACTAATATAACAGTGGGTATGACCAAATAAGAGTAAATACCAAATGGGGACAGCAAGAAGCAACTGGAGAGTTTGAGCGACACAAGAGAGTCGTAAGAGGCTTAGAAGGCACGGTTGCACAGAGTAAATAATGTGTGTGATAAGGTGAAGTATAAACGCTTTCATTGCCGATCAAGTCGCTTTGATTATAAAGACGTTGATTATAATATTACTATTATTTAGGACTTTATTTATAATGTTATCTTCGAATTCATGATTCATGACGAGCATGACTTCATCTCTAATCTCAACACTTGTTGGGACACTGTTTGAAAATGGGTACCAATAAACTATCATACTGTGTTTAAGTCAGCTGGCCCAACTGGCAAATTGTCT
>UZAF01018300.1:8482-34643 GCA_900617895.1 Haemonchus placei | reverse complement strand
CTTCATTGTTGAAATTCAGCATTATCCTCTCACAGGAAAGGTCTCCATGCTACACTTTCTGAGTCATGCAGGCCAATTATCGTTCTGAAATTGGCTAATTGTCTCTACTGAATACTATTGTAGGGTTTGTTGACAACTCTGTTTGTTTCTATTATTCCTAGCGAAGTTTGTGAGTATGGCTCATCCCCCAATACTTGAAAGGCAAATATTGGAAGATCGCAATCAATGGTAGGTCCAGACATTTCTTAACATTATCCTTTCTCATGGGCGGAGGTGGTATACTGGCAAGTGGCGCACTATCTCACAGCATGGTCACGGTTCAATACCGAGTTCCTATCCGCCTGAACCAATCAAGCCTTCCATCCCTTAGGGATCGGTTCATTAGTACAAGACTCGTCCGAGAAGGTAAAAGCAGTGATCTGTGGATCGGGGGGCCATTGCAAGTCATTGTATAGGCCGCATGCGCATTCATCACGCCACTACGAACTGAATGGCAGTCGAATGCAGGGCGCTCTCACCGGACGGGGTTGATCACCGCCAAAAGCCTTAGACAATCCTTGTTTATTTAGCGCTTCAGAGCAATTAATTAGGCTCTATCTCCGTCAAGTGCTATCTCTTCCAAGGATGATTCAGATTGTTATTTATATCAAATTCACTTGTTTCAATCCTTGAAACGGAGTCGCCCCATTAAAAGATGTTTTGGTGTTGAAAGTCAGGTTTTTCATTTCCTAAAGAGGAGATTTTCCGCGTATCTGTCGGATTCGGGCCCTTGATTGATTTCATTCGATGTCAGCCGGAGAAGAAATGATGATCTAACGAATATCTGTCGCAAAGTACGATTTATCAGCGCTACGTGATCATCATACACTCAGATTCATTTTCACTTGATCATTTCGCGTTCCTCGAATCTACCGTAATGCTTCGCATGCTTTTGTTCCATACAAAAAACCCTGCCACATTTTCTTCATGTCAATCTGCCATCCGATGAAATACCTCTTGAAAATGATTAATTTTCCATGATTAGGTCATCTACGACAAGGGATGGACCCCAGGGAGAGATCATAACAAGCGAGAAGCCTGTAACCTCCAGCTCTTGCCCATGCCGTCTTTCTTTCAATCGTTTTACGTGATCATCTTGTTAGCTGCCGATCGCGATCCGGAAGTGACCGTTAAGCGCGAGTACGGGTTCGAGTCACATCCCAGGCCGGAGTTTTGCCCACAGCTACCTTTCATTCCTTTCGCTTTATAATTCCTCAGACGTTAGAAGTTTCTGAACCTTTGTTTTTGCATCTTCTCACTTTTCAGTGAAACTGAAAATTCCACTCAGTAGACTTGTTTACTTTTATGTGACCCCAATTTTGTGGTTATTTGGTCTACAAAGAAAACATGGGACGCAAGACGTGCAATAAAATGGCTTGTAATTTCCGGCTGGCTTGTATAGTCACAAAATTTCAGAAGTACTGATATATGAAGACACTTTGACGGAGTGCACCCAAGCCGTTTAGCGGACTGGTTCGTCCGCTGCCCTTAACGGCTCGGGTGGAATCCGATCTGTTGACGAAACTTAGGACTTTGGATGCTCCATAAATATTTTATGGCATTCTATCGATTAGAGCCATACCTACAGTAATCTCTGAGAGACTATGAAACCTGCTAATTGAATTATGCTTAGCATGAAATCTCGTCCGAAATAGTGCATATGAAATACTTCAAGGATCAGCTCAGAAAGAGCGAAGAAAAGTCAAAAAACCTTCATCACTTTATGCTCATCAACTGACTGACTATTAAATGGATATATGGGCATCAGAACCTGAGTCGGATCCGGTATTCTTCCAAGGCCCGCTATAGCTGAATCTGCTCCAACCATTCCTGTTGAAACCATGTTTGCCTAGCCCATATTGGTTACCGTGATCGCTATATTCAACATAGAACTGAAACTGACAGATGGTGTGAGTGAAAACCGTTAACGTCTCTGTCTTACTGAGAATATTGGATTTCTACCTTTTTGTAAGCGCTGTTGTCCTCGTTGTAGCGTATGCCGTAGACGAAGTAGCTTCTTTCGATTGCATCTCCATCGCTTCCATCGGGATACTTCGAATCATGCTCCAACTTATCGTATCCTGCCAATCTATCGCAATAATTTGTTCTTATTCATATGACTGCATGAGCTTACCGGAAGATCCATGGTACCCTCTCTGGTATGTATCTTCCGGACCAGAGGCGATCGCAAAATATGAGAACCTCTTCGTGTTCTCCACATCTGCATATATGAATGTGGTCATTCAGTCCACAGGACAAAAAAGGCCTTTTTTCTCACCTGATCCGGTGCGTTCCTCACTTTCGTACCGATCACTACTGTAACCATAGGGCAGGTCTATATCGCTGTGATTCCGTCCTGTTGCGTGCTCAAGACTTCCTCAAAGACACCACGTTAAACTTAGGCATTACCCTCTTTTGGAAAACAGCTTGTTTACCCCAGTTATCCTTCTTTTCAGGTCTGTTTTTCTGCAATTTCAAGGCCATCACTTTATTACATAAACTTCACAACCCTTTGTATATGTAGATCACTTCGAGCTACGGTAGTCATATTACTGGACTCGATGGAAACTTTGAAGAATCTTGAACCGGCAACTAGGTTTGGCCACATTTCGCTATTGCAATTGCCTTAAAAATATCTCTTTCCCAATCCGTAGGAACCACCAGCTGTTTTCTAACAACGCTTAGGGGGGATACTTATACTGAAACGTTCGCTGATACTTTCTTTTACTCAAGTCGAGATGATAACGTGATGAAGATGAGAACTTCCCTACAGTTTAGTGAGACGTCTTCCTTCACTTGTTCGGATAACCTTAAGTAGGAAGAAGAAGGAAGCGGAAGAAAATGTTCCCGAAGCGGCTCGCTCTTCACACTCCTACTACAAATGGGTGAGCTGACCGTACTGGAATAGAAACGGAGACAACACCGTTCAAAACATGAGGGTGAATGCTGGGAGGACAAACGTTCGCTATGATGCAGTACCGTTAAAGAAAGGGGCTTCGCGAGAATCATTCAATTCTGAGAGCTCTTGCTTCAAAGTTTGAATGGAAGTAAGCAGCGAATATTTTGAAGCATTTCATCTGGAGAATGATTTCAAAATTGATTTCGTTCAACTTCAGAAGGAACAATGCCACAACGAGATTTTTCCTTAATAGCATTGGTAGATTCAGTAGTACGGTTTCTGAGATTTCTTTCATGACGGACCTGTACCCACCACGACCACCATGAATAGAACGTGGGACATTGCTGTGTCGAAAAACGACTTCTACAGGGCGTTACATGAGCGCCAAAATCGACGTGTACACCCAAAAGTGGCCGTGTTATGACGGCCTGTCAAGGTTGTACCATACACAATCAAGCTTTAGGAAGCCGACGAATAGTACGTTTCTGTAGGAGACATCCAGACGATCACGCAAACATAATCTCATGCAATCTTTTTTCTTAGTCCTCATTCGAACGCTTATATTTCTTGGAATTTGCCAACTTTCGCGCTTTCTCCACCATTTTTGCGCTATTTTGGTGCATAGCTTCCATCATCTCACTAAAACTAAGTACCTTAGGATTATCGTGAAGTGTGCCTGTAGAACTGGGTTTTGTTTCCCAAGGTGTCAATCAAAATGTCTTCTGAGGCTTTTGGAAATTGATGCGTCTCACCATGTCTCGGCTGGAAGTAAACTTTGTGTCGATGGTCGAGAACGTGCTTTATTTCGGAGTAGTCGTTACCATATCCATAGTAAGTGATTTCGACATCTTCATAACTGGCCTCCTTGAAAACATAATGACCTCCTACGATCATCTGAGGAACTTGAATAGCTGCACTATTTGGCCACCAAATACTTCCACTTACAGGTAATCTGTGATGAATTTCTCGTTGGTCAGGATTTCCTTCATCAGCATAATATTTTTCGCCACAGTCGGGTCGTATAATTGTAGAGATTGTAGCTTCGAGCAGAAAATAAACTGTCATGAGTGTGAGACTCATTTTGAATAGGACAGAACAACTGAGCTCATGTAGGGAGGAATGCAGTGGGAAATCTTGAAGAGTGCAATTTATACGCCATGCTTGTGAAGCCGTATCTATAAGTTTCCCATGCAAATAGTACAGTTTTTGCCCACTCCGTGACAAGTACTCTTGTTAGAAAAACTGGTAAATGGTGGGATGCATCGCACGATGGATGAGATGTACGATTTTCACTCGGATTTATGTGCGACGCTAGGATGGGTAGGTAGCTACCAAGATATTTCATTAGCTCAGCCTTTAATCATCTTCTTAGTGAAGGTTGATTATGGGTCATCACTGAAGGCGATCTTGTGCTCTGGGTACTTAGTCACTGAAGCTTTCATACCGCTACCTCTTGACGAACGAAGTTGATGTGACGGCAAGTGGCCAGCGATCACTCATACATGGTCCGGGGTCCCTACATACGTTCCCGAATTGATATCCGCCTAGATCAGTCAAGTCTTCATCTCCAAAAAGCCGATAGGTTAACTGGTATCAGGTCTGTAAGGGTAGATGAAAGGATAAAAGGCCTACGGAACGCCACTATGTTTCCAAATTAAAGCCAAATTTGGGTGCGTCCCAGAAACGAACCTCATTAACGCAATACGACCTTATCTCAAGACCTTCACAGCTGTAGTGATCAATGAAAACAACTGTGGAGAGAGTAGCCTTTCAATAAGAATTCTCAAGCAGGTATTGAAAAACTCAATACGCTTAACATCTTCTCCACATCTCCAGCATAAATCCCGCACTCGTGCCCACTCCCTTCTATCTGTGGCATCTTCTGCTGTCACCTTTTCTTCGGAAATGCCCTCCATGATCACGCTTCTTCATCTTTTCGATGGAGCTGATCATTTTCGCTAATTTGAGCTTCGAACTCCATCACATCTTCAAATCGATTTTGATCTTTTCCCTTCTCGGTACGGGTCCGCACTATTGCATACGCTTTTCTCTGTTACTCAGCTGGAGGAAGTTGTCTGCAGGACCATCCGCGTACTACTGCGTACTTACTATGCAGAAATATCAATACACTTACTTCTGCAGAATGAAGTAGTCTTTTAATGGCCTAATCCAAGTCGGTTGAGTGGGAGATTCACGCATAAAGTGGGAAGAATAAAAATTGTGCAGAAGGTCATATCAAATGGGTAGTGTTCCGGAAGCACTGGGTTCAAGCCACTTCCGGTGGATGTTGGAGGAGAGACGTTTCAAGACATTGTTCGGTGCTTCTGTAATGGGGGGTGTACCTCAACTGCTCTTCAAAGCCATAGGCTTGTGCTTCAGTAAACAGTCAACCTCGTTCATAATTGAAGTAATCAACGCACTTGTAGCTACATAGTTAGGAACGATTAGCGAGTTATCATAAACAAAGGGCACTTGAACAGCACTGCATCTGGTTCAGACTTACCATTTCCTTCTCTGCAGACTACAAACACTTTCCCTCTTCCTCTCCGAACTGTGAGTTTCAGACCTTTCGAGGAGTTTCCCTTCTAATCTTCGGTAAGGTGAAGATCGCTAGAAACACGAACTCCACTTTCTTCTGGCAAACCCCAGAAAGTATACAGAGGGGCGAACCTGCAACGATTATTTGTGTTTTTCTGCTCAGAACTTATCAGCTTCCATCGTGAGTCTCGATAAACCGTGAAACTGTTCGTCAACAAAGATGTTTTCGCTCCACAATGGCAGTTGACAGTTGTATCGGCTTTGTCATTATCAACACTTCTTTTTTGGTTTCTCTCTAATTTTTTTTCAGAATCACCTTCCGGAATGACACATAGAAGGAAATCTGACCTCAACCATAACTTCCCTGCTTTTGAAAACTTTTCGCGAATTCTACCCGGCGAGGAAAGGATACACGAGAATATTTTCGTTGAAAGTGAGAGTTGACTTCAATTAATCTTGCCAAGACTTCAAAAACTGCATTGTCCTGAGGCAAGCAACGAATAGTTATAAATAGGTTCCTCGACTATGCCCCCTTCTTACCGAAAGATCTGGGGTAAGGCGCACCAGTCTATAAAATCAGTTTGAGTCTGCTATCAGTAAGGTATTGAATTCACGCCTAAACCGCTATTTTTGTCTTTTTTCATAAATCGGGTCGTGCCTAAGCNACACGAGAATATTTTCGTTGAAAGTGAGAGTTGACTTCGATTAATCTTCACAAGACTTCAAAAATTGCATTGTCCTGAGGCAAGCAACGAACAGTTATAATAGGTTCCTCGACTATGCCCTCATTTTACCGATCGAGTAGAAAGATCTGGGGTAAGGCGCACCAGCTATAAAATCAGTTGGAATCTGCTATCAGTAAGGTATTGAATTCACGCCTAAACCGCTATTTTTGTCTTTTTTCATAAATCGGGTCGTGCCTAAGCTTTCTTGCAGATGGATGAGTCGTTAGACTCTCAACAGTTTAGTCTGAGTATTTGAAAATTTTCGGTTTTTCCATTTTATTTCTGCCAGAAAGAAAGGGTGTTTCAACACAGTTATGAATAAACAAAAAATAGATCAAATCATTAAACAAGAAGATAAAGAGTTAGACAAATAAGTGAATATCTAGGGGACTCAGAAAATAGAGGTCTGACTACGTACTTTGGCTTTAATTTGAATATAAACACTAGCATGAGTTGAAGTTTGCAAATAGCCACTGAAGTTTGTAAATAGCTCTGAGATCTTCAGATGATAGTCATCTTCTTTTTCAACAATGAAATATAGCCGGTGCAATCAGAATGATGCTTTACAGAGCCGATAACCGGACCACCAGATGAAACGGTTGCAACAGTCTACGATGTCGTCAAGAGAGCTGCTTCCATCACCTCCAATGGTCCTTTTCTTGGAGAATTGTGTGGCACCGAAGTGGTTTGGAAAACCTACGAGACCGTAAGTTTCTCTTGCTGGAGCAGTTTCCCTTGTGCCCGGATTGAGCAAGAGGTTTCTGTTCTCCAATCTGCACGACAGAGTACTAAAGTGTTCATGTCTCATGTCTTAAAAAAGGGCATGCACATTTCTCTAGTAACTAACGATGTTGATCTGCCTAAAAAAGCGATGCTTTATGTTTGCGATAAGCTTGGTACTTACAAACTGATAAAAAAATGAATTATTGCCTCAAAAAAATATAGTTCGTTAAACTACATGTCGTGTAGCACCTTTAACCCTGAGCTACATCCATCTATCGGATCCTATTTTTTTTNTTTTTTTTGTGGAAGTTTTCAGGATTTTTCGTAGGGCCTAGGTGGGGTAGCATCAAGTGACAGAGCACCCACACTGGCCTCAAATTCCGCTTCCGGACCTCAAACCTTCTATACCTCCCAATTCGATTGATTGGTATCAGACCTAACTGGGATATTAACAGAGAGAGACTTTGCTCTTTGGTCAAAACTGACGCACTGGCAGGTCGAGCAGTACCGCTCCTTTGCATTAATATTTGGTCATAGATCGTATCCCAAGAGGTCTAGACACGCTATTTTCCCCATCCGAGTAGTGGCTATCAGTTTCGACTAAGGGGTGAGGTAGCTTTGACGATAAGTTCATCTTCTGAACTTCTCAGTTTATTGTACTAGTATATACATACATTTGGAAGTCTCTGCGAGCCGAAAACAGTGGTCAGTCTTGCAATTTTCTCCTAATTTTTGATGCTTCCATCCATCGGTGCGATTCTAAATTCTTTGAGCCTTCAGGTCCTGCACGATGCGCAGATACTCGGCTCGGCTCTTTTGCAACTTGGTCTTAAGCCGGGTGAAAACACTCGTGTAGGAATTGCCGGTATTCATTCAGTGAGGTACCGCTTGTGATTTTCCAAAAGTTTTCACTTTTTCTGAAAAACCTCGACTATCGGCTTCCGATACTTTACTAGATTCCGAGCTTCTCTGGTTAGATACAAATGCGTTCGCATGAGTGCATTTCAGGAAAGTAATAAGTTTTCTTTTCAGGTACATGACTACATTGCATGCGTTGGTTTCTTACAGTATGGTGCTGGTTCCTCTCTACCATAACTCAAAACTTGAAGTCCTCTGGTACGTTTGATGTCATATTCCTTTGTACCTCCTTTTATGACCCCCCAAAATCCAAAATTTATGGTGTGGTAGAGGAAGAAATTAAAGTCTACCAATTCATTCTGGAGCGCCGAAAGACGANCCCCCCCCCCCCCCATAATCCAAAATTTATGGTGTGGTAGGGGAAGAAATTAAAGTCTACCAATTCATTCTGGGGAGCGCAGAAAGACGAGCTTTACTGCAGACTAGTTTTGTTACATATTCGAGCTGTCAAAGGTGATTTGTAAAAGCCAACTTGAGTATTTCGGTCCTCCAGAAGATGAGTGAAGGCATTTTCATCTGTCGATTCACCTGGAGGTAGATGTCAATGTAATTAATGCGCATTCGCAAAAGCCTTACTGGGGAACAAGGATGAGCCTAGAGAAATTCGTAGAAGAATCGTAAGCAGTAGAAGCTCTCTTTTCCCAGTTTACACAATCCGTGTCTGATCAATTTATTGAGGACCTCAGTTAAAATGTGGTTGTATCAAGGCTTCTTGTAAAGACAGGCAGTGTAGATGAAGTCTTTCTTCTTTCCCATTGTGTTTAGGACACCGTTGCATCCATACACTGTGCCCTCAGGTAGATCCTCGACCTTAAACACTCGTGTTTTTAGTCTTTGACTGAACGAAATATGGAACTTCAAGGAAAGCGGAGTCGACGGAGCGGAAGTGTAAACCCTTTTCTAGCCGCTGAAATCTCTTCGACTCACCATTTTTCTTTTCTTTTGGAAACGTGGAGCGAGAATCGCATGCACTTTCTGCCACAAAAGTCCGTGACCAGTTTTTGGGAAGTACCTGGTTAAGCATTGCATTTTTGCAAGCCAAAGAATGATAGAGGAATGTTGACACTAACATTTTTCCTTTGATAATCGCGTCAGCCTCTACACTTTCTGGTGACTTTAGCCACTCCAGTGCTTTCTTCGCCCAGTCAACGCTCCATTCCTGGAAAATTACTCTCAAAGGTAGAGTCGAGCTACTCAGTAATCGATGAAACAGACCGTTTTGTTGCTGTACTTTGAATTGATTCTCTTGAAAGTCGTTTCCAATTCTTTCGGTAAGGGGGCCTCCGAGCCTTGTGGTACATTATGAGTCACTATCAAAGGCAGCTTCATGTACAGGCAGGCAACACGAATGGAATCTTCGTTTCCTTTCGGATTAACAATGAAGTTGCATCCGTATATAGAAAATTTTGGAAGATTGTTAATCTGAAAAACTAATTTTAGTGATCTTCTTCCGAAGGGCAAGGTCAGGTGTATGGAATGTCACAGAAGAGAAATAATCATCGATGATATCAGAGTTAATCTCGCTCACCTCTTTCTTTCTTTTCTCGAAAATGGGTCTGAGGATTAAGAGCAGTTGCTCCTCCAGCGATTTGTTATCTGCCTTCGGGAAAGACCTGTCAAAGTAGCGCATCCGTATAAAAAAAGATCATACGAAAATGCAAGCTCTAACTCTTTTCCTTTGACAATCACGTCAGCCTTCACACTTTCTTTTGAATTTAGCCATTCCAATGCTTTCTTTGCCCATTCGTTGCTCCATATCTGTGAACAGAGTGGTTCAAGTGATCTCAAGTTATTCGAGTAAAGTCATTGATAGACTGACCAGATCTTCGTTGTACTGCATATTCAGAGTCTTGAATGTCTGTTCTGCCGCTTCCGGCAGAGGGTTTTCCTGACCTGAAAAAGCAGCTTTTCTTATGACCTCGCGATGGTCTTAGCGAATGTGACTAACAATACTCGATAAGCGACTATTGAAACTTTACTCTGGTCAGGAGAACTCACCTTGGGAGACGACATTTCCTAAAATGCAAACCAGTGCAGTGAACACTACAAGCATTTTGAACGCGACACTTTTCTCTCTCCAGCCCTACCATTTATAGAAAATGATGGCGTACGTCAGCTGCAGCTGCTTCCACCTGTGAATACAATGTAATTCTGGAGCCTCTTCTGCAAGATCGATCGTGACCGTATTTGGTAAATGATTCCATTTGGCAGAATGGAGTCAGACAAGGTTGTAAGGTGCCCGGGTTTGAAAAAATTGCGTTCCCACCAATCTCCACCTGCGCTAGCTATAAAGTTGCCTGAAAATTCTTGGTTATTACAAGGTCGAAAAACCTATGCTATAAGTTGTCGAGAGTATAGTTAATCCTCGAAGAGGATTAGTGGGTTTCCGTGTTATGCGTAATCCCTCGGTACGGGAATATAGAAGGCACCGAAAGGAAGTACTTTCGAAGGTAACCTTTGAAGGAACCTACAAATAAGGAACACCTGATCGACCGTACATTCACAGCTACAGTGTAGTGTAATTCGAATCCGACTTCAAGAGACCGCAAAAAAGGAAAAGATTAGTTTGTTCACGAGGACCTTTACTGAACTCTTGCTAGCCATTACGGCGACAACCCATTCGCTCTTAGGTTAGAGAGCAACCTTTTCAATAGAGTTCTCCAGGATGCGAGTCATCTACCAGGATGTAACCAGCAGTTTCTTTGTTTGTGGTGAAATCACTGCTCTCTTTGTCGTCAACGTTTTTGGCATTATACTTCTGATGATGTTCGACGAACGGATCATTGGCACTAGAAGTAAAAAAAGAACGATTTTTTGTGCGATAGTTTCTAAGCAATCGCTATGACGACATTCCCTAGTTCTATAAATTCCCAAAAGCAGCTGGAACACGGTAATCGTCATCCATGTATAGGAGTTCCGATCCCAGCCGGCGCGTAGGATATCGCGCAGCTTGCCAATCACCACCTTCACCCTCTCTCATTAATATTCGGGTTCGTTTAAGCTCGAAGAGAGCGCAGGGTCTGAATTTCAACTATGGGGTCGTTACATGATTTCAGTGACATAATCAACAGTTGCGAGTTGGAAGTAATTTTCTGCGACAACGAGGCCCGCGCCGAGTCGTTTATCAGCAAAATAATTGCGGGAGAAATCAAAGGACCGAAGAAGCTGATACTTCTGAAATCGTCAGGAAAATTACCAAACGGCCCACACGACTCTATTTCTGATTTGGAGGTATGTGGGTGAAGATATTTCATATGTCTATCGCAACTTGTCAATGTCACATTAGTGTATTACTGCTCTTTAGTTCATAGTATTCATTCTCTTTTGAGAATGGAATTGCACCACCCTTCACAGCGGTTGGACGAGGAACTAATGGGGAGTTTTTTGCTGCAAAAAAGGTCTCATTTCCAGGTGTATTCATACGATTACATATATGCCATCGGAGAGAAAAACCAGATGCCGGTAGTTCCTCCCACACCGTCGTCAACCTACGTTATTTGTTTCACCAGTGGTACAACAGGTACATCTTGAAAAGATTATAGCAATTTCTTCATTTCATGCTTGAAATGACAGAAAACATTTCTAGTTATGTATTTAAAAATATTTTATTTTTTTGGGTATATTCCATATAGGGCGTAAATTGTGTAGGGATAAGTGGATTCATCGTGCCTGTATAGGGACAAGAAGATTTTTTTATGAGAATTCATAGCGCCCGAAAATCTACATGATACAGGTCTGAAGACGAATATACGGCGCACTCCATCAAGAAATCCAGAACGTTAATGGTCATAAACTCTGCATCAAAACCCAACCTTCCCGTTTTCAAATTTCTGTTACATTCTCGTTTTTCAATTCTTTTTTTTTCTGTTCTTGTTGTGATGAGGGAACAACCGGGAGTTTTCGTTCATTTCAGGTCAACCGAAAGGTGTTCAGCTGTCGCATCGGTCACTACTGGCCGCAGTAGCTGGCCTCTACGTTCAGTGGGTTCCGCCTCCGAATCGCTTCTATTTCGGAAGCGATGACGTCTATTTTAGCTTCCTGTCATTGGCACATATTTACGAACATCTGATGCAGGTGATCGATGGATTCAGCTAGTGCTCAGCCCGGATTTTCACTTGTTTTTATTATTTTTGTTTTTTCGTAAATCTCTTGGTAAGAGTTCAGCTGATAAGTTTCAGACATTTACTGTATACGTTGGTGGACGCATAGGTATCTACAGCGGTGACGTGTCGCGACTGCTGTCTGATATACAGGTACGGAAAGTGTGAGCTGTAATTGCACTTCAAACTTTTAAGCATTTAGCAAAATCGTGCAATGGCCTTCCAACTTATTTTTGTTTGCTCAAAAGCACAGAGGGTGTATGGAAACATGGGGTCATTACATAGGTGGGAATTACTACTACTAGGTTCAAAATTATCTCGAAAGAAGTAGAACACACTGGATTCTGGATTTTGGCCAGGAATGGGAGAACTGTCATTTTTCAAGCTTTTACTCTGTGCCCATTCATTTATCATGACGCTGCATTCAAGATAGGGGGTACCACTTCATTCTGGGTTGCTTCTGATTCCTAGGTTTCTAATTGGTACATGCCAGTCGTCAGTTTATCCTTGCTAGATTACCTGGAATTCTAGTAACCCACACCCATTACCCAGCTTTCATGCTTGGTATACTAGATTACTATACTATCTGTTTTTGAAACGCTCATATCATCCTGCTGCCAAAGGTTTGCATCTGAACAATTCGATTGCAGATTCTTCGGCCGACGATAGTGAGCTTGGTGCCAAGACTTCTAAACAAGTTCCATGATCATATTCATGTACAAATTTCGAAGCGGAATGTCCTTATTCGGAAGCTTTTTGCTCATGCAAAAGAGGTACTTATTCGTCACGGGAAGCCTCAGGCAACCCTAGTGGATGCAGTTCTTCTTTTAGGTGAAACTAAAGATGTTACGTGATGGAATTCAGCGATACGACACGATTTGGGACAAATTGGTGTTCAAAAAGGTACGTTTTATTCAATTCAATGATTTTTGCTGTTATCATGAAGTGCACATCCTCATGCTTTTGTTTAGTTCAAGAGGTAGAGGTTCCGAGAAAGGAAATCAAATTAATTCAACTGTGCGAACCTTCATAACAATATATTTTCCATGGTTGGGGAATGTTTATGGGTAAAGAGTCTGATAGAGTATATCAGCTGTAAATTAAATAGCAGTTATGACTAATAAACTTGACTGCGAAAGTTCCAGATTCATGAGCAATTCGGTGGTCGCCTACGAATGCTCACCACCGGTGGTGCTCCAGTCATTCCGGCCGTCATGGATTTCACCCGAATTGCTTACGGCTGCCCGCTGATGGAAGGGTATGAGTTTGAAGACGTTTAGTAAAGTATAAACTAGCATTGGAGTCGCTCAAGGAATACGGCTTTTTTCGTATCTTCATGTTTATTTATTTATTTATTTCTATTCTGATAACGTTTCATATTTTTTAATATTTTCCGCAGCGATTTTGTAATTTTCTTCCTCCTATGAAAACAGGATCACGCCTCAGTCATTGGAACGATTCATAACACAAGATCAAAGGCAGTACCTGGTTAATGGGGTCTGGATTTACGGGGAATACAAGCAAATTTCGAATGCTATCGATATTCGAGAGAGACGACCTGTAGCTTTTGTTCAACGGTGTATTCTCTAGCAGGGGATCAGCAAATCACTGAATTGTATACCCTCCTACGCGCACTATCCCAGACGAGTCTGCTACCCAGTTAGCTAATTAAGAGGTTTGAGAGGATTCACAGTAATCATCGGTTGTAGACCCAATCCCTGACTATACGTGTTGTTACGACCCTTTCTAACAGGACCTCACTAGCGCCCGCCTCATTTTTGGTTCCTCGTGGATTTCTGGCTATCACCAGTCAATAGTGTCATAGAGGGCTCCAATACAGTAATTCGAACTTCAATCTGTGTAATGATAATGCCACTTTTGACAGTTTGCAGATACGGCCAGACGGAATGTGGAGCTGCTGGCACAATAAATCTGCCATTCGACGGTAGCACTGGCCATGTGGGTGGTCCTGCACCCTGGTCGCAGGTCTGTTCTCACTTTAAGTAGTCGTGGGCCAGTCGAATTGACTTTGTTGTTCAGGTCAAATTGGTGGACGTGCCGGATATGAACTACTTTGCAGCTCAGGACAAGGGAGAAGTATGCTTCCGTGGAGCTGCAGTGATGAGCGGTTACTTCAAGGATGAAGAGCTTTCAAAAAAGACTATAGATGGGGAGGTACAGGATTGCTCTAGAATAAAATTAATGGGGAAGATCCAGCTAGAGAAGAGAAGTCTCGAAGCCAGGCTCTACAAACAGAACTCCTCCAGTAACTCAGCTTGTAGTACATACAGTCTAGTCAGGGAACTGACAGAATTACGTTTTCGTACGTGAATAAGGAGGCAGTTTTTTTACACACAGCGTTGCACTTTAGGTAATGCTTGTTTTGGAGAGTTTTGGTGAATTCCGTGTTTTTTCTCCCTCAGAAAGGTCAATATTTGCTTTATTCAAGATGAACTTGGAGTATGGAAGAGACTTTAAAGGGGACAGTAGACGGAACTGTTGGAAAGACTCAAACTTCTCTGGAATTGAAAGATCGGCCTTAGCCCGGAAAACGGAACAAGGGACGGCCGAGCGAGCCAACCAACTCCAAGCTCCATGCGAGGTACCACGCATGAGAGAATGAAGTTGGTTGGCTTCATCCCGGCACACATTTAATTGGGAGAAGTGGCGACAGTACATCAGGGGCTCCGCTCCTAAGCGGGGCAAACGCGGATAAACGGGAAGAACTCCTTCTAAGTTTCTGTTCAATCAAAGTGAGGGGGATCCGACACACAAAAATCTCTTTGACTCAAAACTTATATCTCAATGTTCTCTTTTCTGAAATACTTTCTTTTCAGGGTTGGCTTCATACTGGTGATATCGGTGAATGGCTGCCGAATGGAGCGCTCAAAATCATCGACCGTAAAAATGCTCTGTTCAAACTCGCCCAGGGAGATTTTGTATCCCCAGAACAAATTGAAGCTATTTATCTTAACTCGCCACTCATACAGCAGGTATGTGTTCTGTTGTGTTAGAGTGCAACCAAATGTGCTAGAGGAGAAAAAGAACAATATAGAATGATCTAGTGCCACACATAAAACTAAAGCGTCTAGCACCAGGCAGTCAAGACCAACTGTGCACTTTGGCTCCTACACGAGACATGGTAGAAGTCCTAGTGATGTCGGCATAAGAATGGTTTCTCACAAGTTTGACTGTTTGGGGCACTAGCTCATTGTCAGATCCATCTACCCGGCGACTTGGACTTCTCGACTATGAGAGGCTATTCATGTTCAGATTTTCATCACTGGAATGACTACACGATCGTTCCTTGTCGGGATTGCTGTGGTGAATATGGCGATTCTACGGTCAACAATCGCCGGACAACCAGAGGTGTGCTATCGTGGTTTTCGAATCCTTTTATCGCCTATAGGAATTATTCAAACCGTACTTTCAGCTTACTAAGTACCTCTCTCGAGCAGATGATGATTTCCTGTCCGAAGTGGATGTTCGACAGTTTGTGCTCAAGGAATTGAATAAGACCGCAAAAGCAATGAAAGTACAGACGATCGAGCTTATCAGGGACGTCTACCTGATATCTGAGGTAGCTCCAGAAAACCTCAGCTTGAAAACTTCCGCACCATTACTTCCATTTCAGGAATTCACTGCAGAAAATGGCTTCGTTACTCCAACTTTGAAGTTGAAACGTCACTTACTTAAACAGCGATTTGAAAAGGAAATCGAGAAAATGTATTTAGAAATACCTCAATTGTAGTTAGTTGTTCTGATTAAATCTTAGTCTTGGACTGTCTCCGACAAACGGGCTGAATCAGAAAACCACAAGCGAATGGCTCTTGTGTTGTCGTTCCAGCAAAAGAAACTATGCTCTATAGATCGAAATGAAAGCAAGGAACGCAGATTCGTCGCGGTGGTTTTTCCTCAGCGAGTTAGCCCTACTAAACCTCAATTCTCATCCTTTCTCACATTTGTCACGAACGGTGTCTTCGACCATTCCTCAGCGCCCAGCTTTCGTTTTGCGATCGGTCCCCTCCTTAGTAGGCGACCACCACCCAAAAAGGGGATACTCCGCAAAACGGCTTACCCGACTTCTGGCAATGGCTCCACCTAGCTCATCTCATCACCACACTCGTCCTGCGTCACCTTACCCTCAGTGCTTGCCCGTATCTCCTCTGTCAATGACGTATCTCATATTCTTTGAATGACAATGTTAAGATAAATGGCGGGGAGAAATGAACGGGGGTCACACCAGGACTATCCTTCCACAAGGTATTCTCCTCCAAATTGGTTTCACTCCAGAAGAATCGTAGAGAATTTTTTTTCGCTTCTGAGCTAGCAAACGGATTTCTCGCCGATACTATTCGAACACAGAAAAGAGCCAGGGAAACTTGTAGATCATCTCTTTGTAGCTAGCAAAGCAGTTCTGCAAAACGTCTGTTTCGGTGGTTTGACTGACAATCAAAAAGGCTAGTTCGGACGCTTATCGATTGATTGGATGTGTCTAGTTACTGCAAGAACCTAGTATTGTATGTATAGACAATGGGAAACTAATACTTTACTATAACTGTTATGATGGCCATTGGTCAACAACATCAGCCAAAACCGTGCAAAGCACATCGAAATGAACATTCAGCCGTGATCCAAGTTCTTACCGTGACCCAACTATCGCCTCTAACTGCAGCCCTAGTAGTCCTAGGCATGCCTCAGCCACCTACTATCAATACGAAGCAGTAGTAAGATTACGGTATGTTTTTGGATCCGCACCGTATATTCGTTCTTCTTGGATTGGCAGCTCATGAAGTCGGCTGTGAAGATACTAAAGTGAACCAGACAAAACAAAAAAGGGAAAGGAGAAATTAGCGTAAACCTTAGGGCCTGATATCATTCACAGAGCACATTTCCCTGGGACCCCTAAAGGGATCAGAGCGATAGCGTATTCCCCTAAAATAGTGGATGGGAATTCATGCCCGAACAGCGTGCAGCGGAATTTCGATAGTTTTGAGTGGAGCGCATAACTCACTAGTCAGAACTGAATGATCTCAAAGTGGTTTCAGTGGGTGATTACTGTTATTGCCGCGTGGGTATGTGCATGCGTGGGAATTCGGGCATAAATCCCGTCATCCACTAGAATAGGGAATTTTACAAGATGAAGAGGGTAAGATGGAAAGAGTTGAATCCATGGCAGATAAATAATCTTTATACAATGGTATACTACAGAATGTATTCCTGTAGTTAGAAATGACCATGGTGTGACATTAGTGAGAATATCGTCGCTCTCGAACATTATAGAGAAAACCGGCAAACTCGTCCATTTGAGCTATTCGTTTGTTATGGAGGAAGACGTTTGGATAGCGATCAAATAGTCGAGGACAATGATAGATGATCGGATTGAATAGACAGGCTACCAGAAGATCGCACCAGGTCATCTGAAAAATGGTTTTTCTGAACACGTAGATCTTACTGACAATGTGCCATCAATATTGGGTGATCCAGCGATAGTCGGAGCACAGAGCAGCAATCACCCAGAAAGCCCCCTCTCTCCCCACCCCTTCCCCGCATTCGAGACCTCCGAAAATCGCGCAGAATTTGCCAAGTTAGTTGAAGTTGTACGGTACAGGAGGGATGCTTGGACAAGATTTCAGTCGTGGGCAATTTCTTAAAGGATCGGCTGGAGCTCTGCTGCTAGAAACTGCTTACAACGACCGCCACAGTTCCGGGCTGGACGAAAAGTTGTGTGATATTTGCCCCGTTATGAATTAACTAAGCCGTTTTCAGCCTGACAACTTCCCATATGACATTTTCGGGAGCCAGAGATACTTCCCATTAGGCTTGGGTACAATGTTATTTGTGGAAGATGCTTTTTTAGATCAATCACAAAACTACAAAAAACCAAGCCTGGGTTTTTGAAATATGTATGTATGCACACACATAGATTTGGCTGTCCTAAAAATTTTTCGCTGAAGACCTTCAAACTCACTTTATGGGAAGAAATCCATGGCGTACTACTCCGTCGAAGAAGGTGTTCAATAGTAGGAAGTAAGCTTGATTCCAGATAAGCAATTGCGTCGTCGCCATCACATGTTTCCTGAATTACAAAGAAGGTGTTAAAACCTCAAATTTCGGCTCGTCTCTATAGACAACGGGTGTCAAGCGGACCGAAATCGGAGATCTCGGAAATCCGACGTTGAAATTTGTGTGTGGAAAGGGTGTGATTGCTAATATTATGCTTCGATGCTCACATCACATTCGTGGTCTTCTCGATGATCGAGATGATCCAACCAATTTTTGATTCGCATCCTCGCCTCATATGTTTTCTCGGCGATCATATCCACTTCCGAATCATCGTCGTATTTTTGTCCGCTGAGCTCTGAAATGATACTGACCTAAGCAGTTCTGTCAAGGTGCTCCAAAAGATTACTGTAACCCTTCACTCATGGGAAAGGAGATTTTTGAAGAGATATGTGTAGAAGTTCAAGCGAACTTACAATCGGCATCTTAAACCCGACTTTTTCATGCTAAGCTTGGCTGTCAGCTTGGCTGTGTGCTTTGCATTATAATTTCAATTTTATTTTTGACATAACTAATTCTATACAAAATGATTAATCCTTAAAGTTACTATCACAAATCACCGTGCAGGTAAACGTAAATGAGCTGGTATTAGATGAGAACATATGCAGCTCGTGTGGCTTTGGGTTACACCTATATGCCCATGAATTCGATTTAACCCAAGACGGTACTTACCGTATCTCCATCCCAGTTGCCGGCAAATTGATGGCACATTACCGAGTTTACGTTCGTTTACCTCCAGCATTGGTAAAGAATAGAATGGGTAATCTGAAAATACGGAGACGTTTATAAAGGAAGGTAAGGGGAGTTATCAGCTGTAAATTGCGAGGAAGCAAAAGAATTCTCAAGCACATCTATCCAGCTTTAAAAAGTCGATATTTCCAAAAGTTTTTCACAAGGCCTGAGTTACTTGAAAAATTATTTATTTTCCATGTAACAAAGTGACAACTCAGCAAGCTCAAAATTTTCGGGATTGATTACGGCAACCTAATGTGGCTCGAAAAAAGGCGGGTGATCACTGTTCCAGCGGTAACGAAGCAGTACAAAGAATTCAAGCAAAAAACGCGTAGAATGATGTTCTCCTCCCAACAGATAACCTTTAATTCTAAAACATAACCTAATCGTGATCTCTGCACTATCTGTTTAACCATGTGTACATTAAAAAGTGCGATGTCGCTTACACGGTAAAAAGGCTAAAAGGAGCGGTACCTTCCAGAATAAAATCATCGCGATTGATATCTTTACATTCAAGGTGACAGTTTAGAGACGGAAACGGTACAAGTGCTGGTTGAAGTCCAGTCCGAGGTCTACTATTTTGCCCATGGATAACCCTGTGAGCTCGTTACTACCTTCAATGTTTTCTTTTTTTATGGCAACGGTAGTTTAGTGACAAAGGCCATATTATCACAGAAGCAGGGTCCAGGGTTGGAATACAGGACCGGTAACCGCCCAATTCATCCAAGCCTTCTATCCCCCTTTCGTCGATTAATTGGAACCAGACTTATCAGGGACGATAGAAGGGCAAGGTAATGTGTAGGCAATGTTCACAGTCAGTCAATTTATTTACGCATCCAAGCGCTCACTACAATTCTGAATGGAAGTCGAATACGACGGCGCATCCCAACGCCTTCCGACTTCCATTTAGAACTGACGGGAGTGATTAACGATTGGACTAGTTGCCCGTCCTATTCTCATTTATATCTTATTTCAGACGGATTCAAATGCAAGGAACACTTCCTGAAATTAAGTGGCACTTCTCTTGCCCCCTTAGCCCCCTTTATATAATTTCTTCAACAGCGCGGCTTGTGACAGACAAGTTTTCCCTCCTAACGAGCAAAAAAAGAGGCGTCAGGACATTTGATACAACGATGTAGTCACTTGGGAAAAAAAGGGTAA
The DNA here is from genome assembly GCA_900617895.1 of Haemonchus placei. Lineage (NCBI taxonomy): Eukaryota > Metazoa > Nematoda > Chromadorea > Rhabditida > Trichostrongylidae > Haemonchus > Haemonchus placei. Next base: position 14,745 of record UZAF01018300.1, on the reverse strand, counting down.
AAGGAGCGGTACCTTCCAGAATAAAATCATCGCGATTGATATCTTTACATTCGTATGGCATTCGAGCATAAGTCAGAATCATTCGAATCACTTTTGATTCCTCTCCATCGCTAAAATCGTGTAACACAAAGTGTGGAATCCGGAAATCCATCTGAAAGTGAGGGCGGTGAACCATAAGATGAAATCAGAAGAAAAGTAAACAACAAAGAAGCTCGGCAGAACTTACCTGTTTTTCAAATTTCTGTGTGTTAGAACTGGCGACAACTCTTATATAACGATAATTTGCAGATTTCTGAAAAAAAGAACTCTGACGGAAAATTTTTTCAAAGAGGTTCACCTAAGTTAATCTCTGAAATTCCAAACGAGAGCACTGTAACATTCCAGGGCAGATCTATCAAGTATGTACTGTAATGTACTAGTAAATATGTACAATCAAACGTCTAAAACGCTGTCGATTCCATCTACCCTTTCACTTTCTCCTTCACACTTTTCTAATAAAAAATCACATCTGAAAGAGAAGTCGCTGAAGGTTGGCGATCCTACAAGTTTGTTTCAAAAAAAGGATGTATAAAGCGAATTAGAAAAAATAAAACAAATATAAGAATGACTAACAAAATGGTAAAAAATAAATAACAAAAGTAAATAATATATAATGCAGGCATGATGATTTTCATAATCGTGTAATTAATTGCAATAATCCGTACATTTTCCTTCGGAAAGTGAACAATATATTGTCTAAATAAGAAAAAATCGCATAGTAATTTACAAAATTTCTCTTCAGTAGTGTAATGATGTCTGTTTTGGTCCCAAATACCTGCAAGCTTACGTGCAACTGCTCGACAAGGGTTTTGGGTCATGGGTAATAGGCTAAAATAGGAAATCTCGAAGAAAATCACAGATTCTGTTCATCCACTGTGAAGCTATCATTGGACAGCAAGGTAAGCTAAGTTGAATAACACTCGACCAGGAGGTGGTGGAAGAAGAAAGTAAATGGTCCAAAGTGGATTGAAAAGAACGAACAAAATCAGCGCTCGATCAGAATTCGAAACTTCCGTGAAAAGATCATTTTCAGTCTTTGAGAAAATACAGAATGGGCACAAAACCACGTTCAGTGGTTGGAAAAGTATGCAGCAAGCATTACGATTGTTAAGGCCCATTCTTAAGGAACGTTCACTAGAAACCAGGGTCCCAACACATTCCTTACCTAGTTAGACATTTTTACCTTTTACTCTTAACATTCCACCCACCATGGTTACCTTCCATCGGATTGAGACGTTGCAGACCATTGAGACGAGGAAAAATGGTTAGTGTAAGATTGCTTGATAAATGCGATTGCAGACGGGTGGGGCACTCAGGGCGGCTCGCCATCTGGTCAGCTGTTGTCTTTTGCTCAGAAATTACTTTATATCCCTTCAAAAATTTACATGGCACTCGAATCACGGTTAATTTTTACTGCGATAACGGCGCCAAGAAGCATTTGCAAGAGCGAAGGTCTCTGTCTGAAGCTAGGGAGAGGGAATAGCTTCGAGGTGAGCGAACTACTCTACTGGAATGGTACCCTATGAGGATCACCCCCGATAAGTAGGAACTGTGTTTTCCTTGATGCTGCAACAGACGTAAACCTGGAATTCGCTGAATTACTTCGCCCATGTCTTTTGGAGGAAGAAGTCTCGCTCTCGACGTGAAACAAGCGTCGAGTATGGGGACCAATGCTGAATCTAACAATCGCCTCAAATATTTCGTACATCATTACAAAGCCCTTGGATATGGCGCATTCTGAACTTGTACCCTTCCCTTATTATTTTATTGAATCAGACTCGAATTCATATTTCATTCAATAAAAAACGCTAACAGTAGGGATAGCAACGGAAGAGACCACATATGAGTCATCTGGCTGTATTAATTCTCTGATGGCTGGTGATTCATGGTCAGCGAAATGAGCGAGACAACGTTTAGAGCATTGGCCATACATGATTTATCATCATGGTTCACATCTTATATTGTAGAAGAATTGATGGCGACTGAAAGGGAAGGAACACGCCAGAGTACAAGAACATCCAGCAAGACCTGTTTGGGAACTTCCAGGAGGAATNNNAAACAGGATATCAAATGAACAGATCATCAAAAGGGTGAGGGTGAGGCAGATGATGGAGAAGTGCGATCTGTTACGGTACCGGAAGCCACCGTCTTGGGTGCGGGGGAACTATCGAAAGAACGATTAGTAAATTGAGATCTGACATGGACTAAGGAGGTCAATAAGGATCACTTCAAGGTGCTGAAGGTAGAAAAAAACAAATCAATGTAGGAAGTGCTGAAAAGTGATAAATAATTAAAAATCATTGATAGTTATGTCGGACGGTGTCAAGTCGACGTGTGACCATAAACGCAAGCTCTAAAAAAATATGACTTTTTGTGACATTCCCCATCCCTTATATAGGATCAAATACAGACGACTGATCAAGAAGAGCGCAAACAGGCTCTGGTTCAGCACAGGAATCAGAGAAAAAGAGTGGTGGACCGCCTGGCGAATATGGGAGGCCCCAATGTAGGGACAGCCTACATTGTCGGCTACTGTAATGTGAGAGCCACACTATTGTATTGAATACTTGCCCGTTCTCTGTGATTACAGAGAGGGGAGCCAGGGAAAGTCCCACAATGTATTTAACCAGCTGTATTCACTAAGTGTGCTTAACAAGAGAACTGATGATTCATGCCTAACAATGAAAATACAGACATTGGAGAACGATCGTCAGGGCCAGTATGTTCGATTACAGTAATCTCAACTGCTAACATCATACTTGGTTTCTTTAATGCTAGAAAATTTGAAAATTCCATTCAAAAGCTTGACCCCTAGCTATCGAAGTGTACTCTTGGTCTAGTAAAACACCTAAGAAGCAGAGGCAATTCACACCATAGACTATGTTCTTTGTCGTGCCGACGCACGTCGCATGACTTCCGTTGAAAACCTTACGTCTGCTCAAGTATGGGTTTAGTTTTTACTATTACTGGGTGAGAAAAAGAATTTAGACTCTAGAGTTTCGTTTTCTCAGACAAGTTCTACCACCTTGCTGAATGGTCTGCCAGTCTAGCTTCCTCCTTTGGTGGTTAAAACTCTTGAAGAGTGAACTCTTGGCTAACACTGCGAAAATTGTATAGGTTGAGATATCCGGCACGGCAGTTTCGAGAACGAGTGATACAAGATGTTCCAAAAACGAGCCATAAAACAGTCGAAGTGAGGCCGAGAAACTCTGCTCCTTAAGGAAATGTAGAAGTCTATTTGACACTGCCTGAGATAAGGTCATCAATTCAAAGCCTATATGCAGGTACTATAACTTTATATTAGTCCTATCATCAGAAAGTATACCTCATTTGCCATAACCTGGACCACTTCCTCCAATGTCACCTGTCATCACATTGTACTGCATTATTGTATTCCATTCACTTAGGATGCCCATCCATCTTAAACCCCTGTGTTGAATAATTTGCAGCCACGGTAACAGTACGCCCAGTACTTCATGAAATCAGGATAAAGTTAAGGATAGCGACCTCAAAGGGATAGAAGGCATGGCTGGCCTGAGCGGTATCAAGCCATGATTTGATCCTCAGATCATGCATGTGAAATGAAAGGTCATTTGCCTGTTTACCAACTCAACCAAAGAACAAGATAGTCTAAAAATTGAATGGACACAATGTTGTTGACCCAGCCGGCCTGTCACATCTGTGGAAAAAGTTATGGGTGAAATACCAAGTTGTAAATTAGCTACTAACTAAAACATATCGATCACCTTCTGAGACTACTCGCTCGCTTCAGTAGGCGATCGTCGCGATCTCTAGTCCAGGAAGACATTCCCACATTACCCCAGTACAAGAGAGTAATCTCCCAAGAACAGTCTGATTTGAATCCACTTTTTGGAGTCAGTTTAGCTCATTTCATATGAGGTTGGCGTGGAAAAAGTTGATGGAATCGAGTAGCAGGGAAGTGCCCATTTGCGAGTGATTAAAAGCATCGCTCACTTCTTGGCGGACGATAGTGAGACTGGGTGGACAATGACTATGACAACTCTCATACAGTCAGATTGGAAGACTTCTGGAAGGGATTTCAGATCTACCCAGTTGGAGTTTGTTAAGTTATTACCTCAAGCTTACAATACAATTACTAGGCATTCCAATGCAAACACACCAAGCACTAAGAACGAACCACGAGTACAACCAGAAGGGGTGTTGGTGAAACAAAAGACGACAGTCGTTTGTAGGCGCAAGCCCGGTTGCGCTACACCAGAAACAAAGACTAGCATAGACGGAACAAATGAGGTAGAACAGGGGCTGTTTGTAGAATAACAGGAACCAATACTACCTAACGACTAACGACCGCTTCCAGAGTGACTTTCATAACCACCGAAGACGACGATTCGTACGAGGTGATAGGACGGAATGATGGACGTCCGAAGAAGTATTGCCGCCATAGCTCGGCATTTCTAAAAGACATCAACCTGAACAAAACTGACATTTGTTGACGTTTCGGTTTAGTCCCCCCGCTAGAAACTCGTCGAATGCGTCCGAGATTGATGGCATATGTAATCGGAAGTTAGTCGTCGACTTTTCTCTATTCGATGAAGGAAAGTAGAAAGACGAATTCATGGGTCAATTAAATCAGATTGAACCGAAGCACTTCCGAAAGAATCAGATGAAGAAGACGTTCCGGTTTGCACTCCATAATGGCTTCAAAAACTCCGCTCATAATTAAATGAAATATTAGCGAAATTATGAAGACGTATACGGTAACTCGTCGTTCCAGTTCGCTATGATTGTAATGTTCAGCCGTTACATTTAGAATACAAGTTTTTCTTTTGCTCTTGGAACTTACAAGCTATTACCTTGCCTTGATTAGAAAAACGAATTTCGTATTTCCCATACCCTTACCCGTCAAATAGTATTCGAAGAATCAGTGGACTGAGAGACCGATGGAATCTGGACTGAACTGATCCGGAAATTCAGCGAACTGTCCATTTAATGGAAAAAAATCTTCATTCAGCATGGCTAATTCCAAGGAAAGGGAAAAGGATCTAGCGTTTATTGAGCTGGCCTTGGTATGCGCCATGCATTTGATTTCTCCAAGTTTGGTTTTCCAGAAATACGACTTTACCTACGGTCAGTTGTAGCCCCTTAACACAATGTGAACCCCACAGATCCATACACCAGTCACCCACATTTGTCTGAAGGAATAATCGGCTCAAGAATGTAAGATATGATGCTGAAAGAAGCCGCAGGTGCGAAGAGAGCCGAAAAAAGGTGCAACAATTCCGGAAAATTTAGTCCTCTACATACAAGTTTGACTAGTTTTGCGAGAGGTGAGCACCCATTTCCACTTGTTTGCTTTCCTTCACCGCGCTTTGATGTTAGATCGGTACCGATTACATCTATTTGGAGTAACTCGTATTAACTAAGGTGAGTTCAGGAAAATTCGATTAGGGCCATGGTAATGCGGGAGTTTTACGCAGGGAGAATAGGAGGAAGAAGACACGGAAGCATCTACTACAAATGACCTCACCTCCCCCATTCAAACTTCATCAAACTCTAACTTTGTAAGGGGAGCAGACAAGCAGAGAACCATCCAGAAACTACAGTAACATTTTGTTGTGAAGCTAATGTTGATGATCTTTGAGCCTGCGCCCTACCTAGACCGTCTCATGCCGCGACAACACCATACGTCAGCTTGTCAGATGTCATCATTTGCTTCCTACAGGTTATATCAAACCCATATGTAACCAACTATATCAGTTATATAAAATTATATTGAGGAGCGGACCCGATCGTCACCTGGACCTGAACTCTGGATCTTGAGTACACTATGAACGGGGCCAGTTTGAAAATACCCCAGAAGAAATTGAAAGTTTCAAAATGCAAGATGCAATCGAGATAAAGGTAAAGGAGATGAAAGCTCAGAACATATGTCAGAAAATAAGAAGGGTCAATTAGGGCAAGAGCCTTCTGGCATGAATACTTATTGAATGGGTTTTCATAAGGGTACTTCGGACATCCATCATGATATTAACTATAATAATATTATATTAGTGGACTACATTTCAGGGTGAGAGCGTAGTGGCAAGTGGCGCACTTCCCACACGCATGGTCAAGTGTTCGGAGCCCGGATCGAGATCATTTTCACGGGGTCAGTTAGTTGGAAACAGACTCGTCTGGGGGTATGAAAGCACTGACTTGTACATCGGGTTGCCACCGCAATCTATTGTATGGGCCACATACGC
>UZAF01018298.1:14040-27396 GCA_900617895.1 Haemonchus placei | reverse complement strand
TGTGCAATTGCAATAACTAAAATCTCGTCCGAATACCCCTCCCATGTTATTTTTGTCATGGCAATCTCGTCCAAACTCTGTTGTCCATACTTTTGAGCCATATTTTTCTCGAAATCGGCGAATTCTCTCGCTTTCTTCGCTACCTTGAAAAGCTCTTCCAGAACACTGTCCAGGTTCAAACTGTAATCATTCATTTCCTATCTCCCCCATGCCCTGGCAACTTCCCAACAAACACTTTTCTTTATTTACATCTACATGAATGTAGATAGCAGTCGTCCAATCTTTTCAGTGAATGGCGTGGCATAGCCTTGTTGGTTTGCAATCTTGCACCTCATTCGTGTTTGGTTTGGAGCAACTATCTGAGTCAAGTGTTCTCTAGACTGAATCAACATGGGCCGATTAATCAGAAACGATCCAATTGGAGTGGTAGCGAACCGATAGGTTTTTCAGACGGTTTTTAATGAAGGTCTCATTTGACATTTGTTGAAGGATACTGTGGCTTGGGTGTGGCCCGGTTGGACCACTTGAAGTCGACCTCCTCGTCGATAGCCTTGTTCAAATAGATATTGGACAAAGGTGAAAAGGAGCCAGTTCAATGTCCAGGAAAAACAATTTTCAAAAGAGATCATTTTTAGTTCTCAGACTGTTTACATATACCAGTTACAATGAATTTTTCTCCATCCAAAGCTATTTGTTCAGAGTCTACCCTGAAAGAAGCTTTTCGTCCTTACCGATCAACTATGAGCAGTAACTTAGAGGGTGTCATATCAATAGTAGTGAGCCGACGGAAAAGCCTTGAGTGCAGTAAATAAGCTGACCCCAACCGATCCGATTGCCCTTCTCCTGGGGATTGTTTTTATAGAATAGGGGGCCTACTTCAACGAAAGAAAAAAAAATCATTTTTTCATCCGTCGTAGTACAACCGTATTCTGCAAAAACTATTGAGACTACAGATAACAGTGGCGATGTCGGAAAAAAATTTTTCATCAGAAAAACTATCCTGGGCTCATCTCCAACGGAAGCTTTCAAAGCAGGTTCCGCACCCTAGCGGAATACAGCAGCGAGGAGTGATTTTTCAGCAGATTAAGGGCTTGCTCGACAACAAACAGTTTCTAGCTTTTCTACTCGACCACTGGGCTGTCCTGAACGGTATTCACGCTACACAGCCTTTGGACTATCAAATATCGAATGCAGACAATCCCAGAGAGTACGACAAAATCTTTCACCAACAGTCCGATACATATTGGTCCTGTGAGAAGCTTTTAGAAAGGGTTCGAACTTTTTGAGCTGAAACAAGTTCATGGGCCCTGGAAGCTCATGTTAGCACTGTCGGGTCGACCAGCGGTTCAGAGCCCGATAAGAAAAAACTGATCCCGACGCTCACTACCACTCAGCCCTCCGAAAAAGGATATGTTTCTGATATCACTGAGATGGAGCGGATTCATTTGCATAAATTCAGCCTTACAGCGACTAGAACCCTACACGGGCACCTTCTTCATCGTCTGATTGAACCTTGATCTGAAAAAGGCTTTTTAATTGAGGATTTCTGTAAATTTTTTCAATTTTCATCGACATCGGTGAGCTATGTACCTTGCGTTAAAGCTTCCGTTGTGTAGCCCCAGGGATGTTTATGAAATCATCGCAAACGGCGTTTCTCTGTGTTCGGGAAGTACCACCTCCAGGACTACGAAATAATCTGCAGCTGAATGATCCGCTCCATCTAATCGGCAGTTTTCTCATGTCATCCGTCCCCTCCCTCATCCCATTCCCAAACTTCATTTATTTGTGCCCTTCCATCGTGGGATAATCTCAATGGGTAAGTTTCTCAATTGACTTCAAGTTAAGCCATTGCCCAGTTACTCGGTTTTTGAATGCTCTTTTCTTCAGTTTGGTTTTGTTGACGTCACTTTGGTTGTGTTGGCACGACGACCATTCACCCACGCAGTGTCAGGTTGACATTGTTCTTCACGCCTCATGTTTCCCGCTGCTATGAGTAAACCGTGCATTGAGGTATGCTTAATGAGTCATTTTTCCGGCTCATTTCCTTTCACACGTGCTGATGCGTGGTTGGTATATGCCGCATGAAATCCTTTCGAAGTTTTCCTATGTTATCCCACATTATTAAATATTTATTGATACTATTTATGATTTATTACAGTTGCACCTAAGTAAGAATAAGAATTGTAGTAAGAAACTTAAGCCTTGAGAACTACGAGGAATGCTGGCCTCGTACTCCTACATGCTAACAATGCCGTTGCCGCACCTTGAATAGTGAGGGGGTTACAGATGCCTGTGGATGGTCTTCTCCTGGGTTTCCATCAGAACTCTCATACATATGCTAGAAGTTCGAAGTGNTCCAATAACTTTCTCCAACAGAAAGAAGTTCCACGACCAAGAATCGGTTGAATCGAAGGAGGGCATGTTTCACGAGCGCGTCAGCAACTGCCGAAGGTAAAGTGCAGAAGTTTGTCTCCATCAATGGCATAAACTTGGATTTATGTTGCGGAATTAATGGGTTTAATTACTTCTAGCTACTCAAGGAACTTGCACTTCATCGCCAGAATGCAAAATGACTCCCCCTACGCAGCAGGTGGAACTCGATACCTTCTGAAAAAAAAAGTGATGTCATAATTTCATTCAATCAACAACTTGTTATGTTAAGCAGTTTATTTGAGCGGAAGAGCGGGCAAGACGGACTGCACCACTACAGCAGAGCCATTTTTGAAGGAAATTGACTATCTGCAGTTTGCATTCAAGCGAAACTGCGATCTGCAAAAGCTTTGTCTGAATTTAATTATAAAACCTCCTCATTTATTCTGTGGTAATAGCGGAGAAATGATGGAGGGAACCCACTCTCTCTTCCTCTTCCTACCGTATCCTCAATTTGCAAGAACTCCGAGACAAACTTCTCTATACAGTAACAACATATGTCTAACCCCTACATAGTTTGAATCTTAGATCTGAATTACCCACCCAGGTTGACAAAACCTCGTTCTTTTCTCAGCAGGCCCTTGGGAGTCATAGTGCTAGCAAAGCTTGGATTTAAGCGAAGCTGCGATTTTGAGTAGTAGTCATACTGGTTATTTACTGGTTGTGGAAGACCGTGTAGTTTGTTTTGCAAAAACTTCGGTCTTTACTCTGCAAAAACACAGCTGAAATTGGAGAATTACATCTGCATCCGCTGAAAAACTTGACTAAGCATTCATAACCAGACGTTTGCTCAATCGTCATTGCTCCAAAGCCGGTATTAGTATGAGGATTTGCTGTAAAACTTTCCGTGAATTTTTCTGACTGTACATTGCAAGAGGATTTCTTCCGAACGAATTATAGGACTGTCTGTGATGAGTAAGAGAGCATGTTTAAGAATGCTTAAATTTCGCCAAAAATTCCTCGCATGCGCCGTGCTTTGTTCTTTCTTAAGAGTTGATGGGAATTTAAATGCTTGCATGGACTATACAATGAATTGCATGGCCTGGCCAGGGAACCTAATTTCTGATGAATTGGCAATCCTTCGAACTTGATAGAGCTTAAATGGCTCGGTTCGATCAAAATCACGGAACTTGTTCCATCTCGAACACACTTTGCGGTAAGCTTCCTTGGGGTAAGTGTCAGGCTGAGAGTCTCTGAGAAAGGCGTTGGATAACAACGAATAATCTAAGGATGGGCCCAGTCAGCACGAAAGGGCCACAACCTTTGTAGAGGGCTTATAGCATTCTTTTTTACTTCTATTGGTTCTGACTCGTTGAAAAATAAAGGCGTCTGCTTCTAAAATTTGTGGTTCCTAGGAAATGAATGAGAAAAAAAAGGGTGACTTATATGAGCAGGTGAGGTTGACAAGCATTTTTCCTCAAATGATCCTGACCTGGATGACACCAGATGTGGGTAAGTTGTAGAAATAGGTAGGGTTAAATTTTGTAGAAAAGTTATCCACGATTTAATAATATTCTCACGAAACTATGGAAAATTCAAGATCTTTTCAGACCCCGAAATTAATTTTACTGGATTATCGTTACATTTCTTCTATGACTATTTCATACTGTAATGTTTGAGCAGAGATCGTTGTGTCACATGTGTGTAACACCAATTTGCCTTTATTTGACTACACTTTAATCTGATTCTAAGCTACGTGGCATATTTGCGAAAGCCATTTATGAAAACATAAGCAAATTAGAATCGCTTACACATTTCCTTTCAGTTAGCCCTGCCTCCTTCTGTCACTTCATTTAGATAGCCTTCCTTCCAAGGCCCAGTCCATCACTCATTCGTTTTCTCAAGGCACATTATGTAGATGAGCCATGGCCTGTCCCTAAAAAAGTGACGCTCAGTGGTGTTCCATTTCCTGTGGTTTGCAAACCCCATTCCTGATATAAATATGAATACAAAGAGGGCGTGACAGTGATTTCCTTCGAACCGGAGGCGTCTAAACCCTCTCAGGGGTGAAGCAACCAGTGTTCTGGCTTAAAAAACTGTCATTCCTCCCACAAGCTGGCTGCAAACACTACCTAGAGCCTATGGTGGGTGAGAGTTGCAGTGGTAGCATCAGATGGCGAACGGATCCCCCGATTACCTTTTTCTTTACCCTTTCGAATCAGCTTCGGGTAGAATATTCTGCTGTTGTAACAACATCTAACTGCCACTTTTTGCAAGTAATCTGGGGGTGTATACTGTTTTCAATATCGGCCGTGGTAATGCGCATAATCTGAGATTAATTGAAATTATTTAATCGTATTAGTTAAAACCACAGAAGCAACAACATAAGCTTCACAAATCCGAAAGTTGTCTAAAACGGCAGTGCTTGCTGGCAGTAACAGAGTCAGCTCGTTCCTTTGACTCAATCATTCAATCCCTCAGCCTTTATCATCTGATTACGAGTAGTGTGCACGTGCATGGCGTATCCTTAAATAACAGAGATCTCCTAACTCTCATTCCTGTACTTTTCTGCTTCCTTATGGATTTTGTCCGTTTACTATGATCCATCCGTAAGTTGTCCGATTGCAGATGAACTACTCCGCTTATTGGATTGTACTAGTTGTCTGCTCGATTTTCCTTCCCCGACTGACCCATGCAGAATTGTCGTAAGTTTTTAGTTTTGGGTATTTTCAAAGGTTCCGTATCATTTTCTTCAATCATGTTCTCTATGAATATAATTATTTAATTATTTATACGCTTAATGGACGCTTTCACTCAGCACATTCATAATAGATCACTATTAAAAAGTGAACATACTAGACTATCATACACAGAATACAAAGAGATGACATCATGTGTTACGATGCCATTGGTGGCTCCATGATCCAGTATGGGCCGATCCCAACCCATTCCCAGATAATCACTCACACCCCGTGCCTCTACAGAGAGGAAATGGAAGAATGCCACCACAAGTAGCGATCGTGTAGTGGGGATGCGGTGTCCGTATAGGGGACCAGACGTCTCCCAGCGCAAAAAATCGAATGTCAAAACTGATTTTAATTTTCATAATTTAAAGAAGTACGGTTGATACTTCCTGGAGCTCCTTCTCAAGTTCCTTAGTGTTTCACTTTTCCGAGACTGTCATAGGCCCCAGTGAACTCAAACTTGCGACTCGGAATTTGTCTGAAGTACCACACATTCGATGTGAGAATCAAGAACGTGTCCCACCTAAAAAGGGCTCATTCCCAAAACTCTAATGTTCTTCGTTATAGTGTTTTTCGCAAGATTGATGATTGTGATTTTTGTGATGGAATACAAAAAAATGCGATACATAGCTTATTGTTAATCTCGGCTTTGAATGGCTGACTGGAGGAAGGTGGGGTTTAACAGACTTAAGCAAAGAAAAGCTCTTTCCTGATTGCAAAATTGTTTCCCTGATTTAGATGGCAACAGCAAAGTAAACACTAAGCCTCTGTGCAGATGCATTACTTGCAAGGGAACATGCCTTCAATTTACATCGGTCAGGCTGGGGAGGTACCCATTGGTTTACTGACCTATGGTTTTAGAGAACAGATTCTATAATATTTTTCCTAAGCTTGAAGTGACTCTGCATGAGCAGATCTATGGGTACTCCCCACTGTGGTCATTGCACAGATGCCGATGCACAAGCTACCATGCCACAGCTCTACATAAAAACCCAGCGTCATACCCGCAAGGTAAATGATCAACCCGTCTGAGAAGGAGAATGTTTTGTGATCAGGTTAACTACAGCTTCGTCTGGTACCAGCCATTCCCTTCTCCTCCTCTCGAGTCAAACAACAAGGCTCTAATGGTACATCAGTATGATGCCTAAGAACATCATGCATCATACGTCAATGTCAGTATGCAAACGAAAAAAAAGCGTAGAGCCGTAGACCAGTCCCAATCTCAGAATACGCTTCGGTGTTCGAGCCCATTCAGAATCGCTATAATGTTCGAAAGCACTTCTGGCTTGTGGTAGGCAACCGCCTTGAAAATCACTATTCTCCCAGACTATTCTGATATCCCTGAACAACCCCGAGTGGATAAAAAACCTGGATAGTCTGGGTGAGTAACAATCCAGGATTCGATCTCCGGACCGTACTTGTGATGAGGCGTCAATGATCCTCACCCAGAGGCATGTAATCATGGTAATCAGCCTCAGTCACACAATCCTTTTGGGGAAACCCGGGAGACAATGCCGCTTTTCGTAACTGCTTGAATGACACAGTTAGGTAGTAGCAAGTGATACGGAACCTCTTTTCCTGGAACAACCTACCTTGTCTACAATTCTCCCGACTCGGAAGGAATCAAGGGCCAGAACCGTCGTAGTGTAGCCTCGAATGATTAACATGGATACATAACATTAACAACATTCGTCTCTTGCAACTGTTTAGCTCTTTGACATTAGATTTCTACCAGTTAATCGAATTCCTTCCATTCCACTAGGAGGAAATGAGACACTCATCTCTTAAGGATTACAGCATTATAAATGGTTGTCACATAAAACAACACGACATCTTTTACAAATCGAATTATACATCATAAATTGTCATCATTTTAATGAAATGAACTTTAGTCTGATCGACTACCGAATCGTATCACGAGTGAACCGGAACTGCTTTTTCTCACCAATCGGATGTGTATTCCTACATGGTGGTCGAGATTCTCGAGCACATCGTCATAAAGCAAAGTCAAATGTCCGGCATGAATGAATCCATTTCTAGACGGTTCTATTAGGCAATTCTAATGATAGAGATACTGTTTTCCGTATATGTTGTACATATGTTGCCGTTTAATGAATGTTTGCAGAGATATGAGTTTCAGTTCCACTGACTGGTCATTACATACCTCGCTCACTTCCAAATCCAGGGGAGATTTTCATTTCACTGAGAGATCCTTTCAAGAACACATAATGGACCTTTTCTTTGGTCGTATTCATAAACCACAATATTTTAAAATCAGTCACTGAACATGTTTGCTGTGAACTTGAACTTGCAAGAGTAGTCGTACTAGAAACTGGAGTAAAGATGAAATTAGATGGTAATGGTTCTGTGATAATAGTTATGCAATAGTTTCCTCTTACCCAAACTTTCCAAAGGTAATNGTGATTAATGACGTTATCACACATACTGCTTGAACGAGCTTTTCAATTCACAAATTAACTTCAGCTATCATTTGTCTTCCCACATGGGAGTCTCGTAGTCGGTGTATAAACACTAGTTTTTTTTCTGCTAAATTTGGCTAAAAATGAAGAATTGTAAGTCAATTAGTGCTTCATTCAATCAGCTCCTTGGTGAGATACGGAGCAGAGGGCAGTAAAGGTACGCGGCGCGGTACTACACGATAATTCAGAGGATAGAACTCTGCATTGATATCTCCCTAGGCCAACCTAGCCTTGCATTCCTCCGGGGCCGGTCAGTTATCAAAGCTTTGAATTGTACATCAGTTGGCCAGTGCAAGTTCTTGTTGGCTACATACATTACATTCGAGACGCCACTGTGATCCTGGTTGGAAGTCGAATGCAAGGCGTAGCCTCAGAGTGAGATTGATCAACGCCAAGTCTTTATCCTTTATACTACGATGCAGTCCAGAACAAGCTGTCATGCCAAACTTTCATGGATGTAATTCACGATTGTAACTTTTCAGAGGAGTGCATCTCGTAGAGCGGAAAAAGACGATTCAGGTACATATTACCAACTATCAGTGAAAATTACTAGTATCAGCTTTAACGAATAATCGACTTAGCTTAACCCATGATGTGGACATGTGCTTCCTTCGACGGAATTCGATTAAAATGACGAATTCGAGGCTCTTCAGTGTAAGCAAATATGTTATCCGATTAAGCTAGCGTTGCAGTGTTGCAACGGACTTTAATCGACATTAGGGAACATCTAAACTGTGTTTCCTGAACTGGAATTTGTAAGTTGTAATCATTACGCTATTCTTTTCTTGGAGGCAGTTCAGTGATTGGAGGCCCTCTATAATGCCTTTTGAACAGTCATTCCAGACCGGGAACCTTTTTTCCTTTTCGAGAATGACTTGTTAGAAAACCTTATTTATGTCCGGAATAGATAAGACAGGTCCTGTAAGTAATCGCGTAAGCTTGGCAAGGAATCAAGTACCTCCCAGGCCCTGAGTAAAGACAATCCGCGTAGCGTACGTACCTAAACATACCGAATGGACAGATCATCTGCAGGATATCTACCATTTCCCTTCTCTAGTTTATCCGATGACTAGATTGAGAAGAATTTCTAACTCGGCATGATTCAGTGCCGTAGACGGAACTATTTGCATTCCATTGATAAATATTTTCACGGTTCTCTTATCACTAAGGACGAAAGTGCTCTTTACAGTCGGTCCTCGATAATAGTTGTACGTTACACCCAGAATCGATTCAGGTTGCACAATGGTATGTTTATTTCTTTACATTTTAATTACTTTTGATCAATTCACAGTAAGCCCTGAACTGTATCAAGAAAATGAGTAAGGCTAAATCAGCAATTTATCATATAGGTTTAACTGGAGGAAAGACAATCGGCAAGAGCCGAGTTTCCCCCTCTCCATCCCTCCTCTCCATCTCGATGTTATTTATTTGTATTTATTTAATATTTTATTTATAACTATTGTTGATGATTGCTGAGGAGTAAATCGAATCGAACTGATAAAAATAAAGAATTTTTAAAATGTCTTTTCCGAAAGAATGCCTTTTTTCTCAACGGTGTTGACGAGTTCCTAGTTATAGAAGTTATTGACTTGATCCATTTCGATTACAGCGAACAGTTAGGTAAACAATCAGATGACAACATAATCAAATAAACAAGTTCATAAGACGGATGTCATGCCTTGTTTTGAAATGTCCTTCCAACAGTCTGTATTGCAGAGAAAATCTGACGCTATGGGATTGGCTAGGCCAAAACTCAGTGGCGGTGACGTACTGTCTTCGTAAGTTTCAGTTTGTTACAAGAGTTCAGTTTAATTCTATTATTTTAGTATAATTTATTGAATCTTGATTAGAATTTATATAGTTAGATCCGTAATTTGCAGGAAGATGTCATTTCCCGATTCAATACGGCTAGAACCCATCCGATTACCCCGTCCGACCATTCTACGAGAGCAGCCACCAGTTTTTGACATCAGCAGTGAGGAATTCATTGTAACTTTTCAAACTTTCTCGTATATAATTAATTTCCCCTGGGTGAAATAACGAGGATAAATAAAGCTCGTCCGGGTAAGTTTGCAACAGTAAGAGTAGTCTGCACTGCATCAATCGGGTCTTTTGGGTAACGCCATGAACTCGAACCTTTGTCAGATGGCTAGGGATTACTCACTTAGCATCCAAATTGGGTGTTAACTCATGGGAAGGCTTATCAGCACCCCAATGTCAGGTTTCACCTACCTAAATGAGTCAGGAACGAAGAATTTGGTTTTACTACATAGTTACACCGAATTTCATCGAAATTCCAACCCATTTTGTCCAGACTGCGAAACCAATGAACAGAGCTTTACACTTATTCTCCAGCATATTGCCTAGATTGAAAGACTGATCAACCCTCTGAGAGTTAGGCTATTGACGTTCGGATAAGAAAGGTCCTCTGTTTCAGGCCAACAGCAAGATTTGATGTCATATCCTCGTGAACGGTTCCGCGTACCATATGCGGCTACCTACTCGCCACATTCATTTCCAGATTATTTGAGAGTCCGTCAAATGGACACCGTTGATCCAGTGGATGTGTACGACAGACAGTCAGTTTATTTACTTGTTTACCCGATCATTGCCTTCCTTATTGCTTAAATGAATCGCTGAATTCCGTTCAAGTAGAAGTGAACCTCTATCCATTTCGGTAGACCCTGCTCACCATCGGTCATGCTCTACAACAAGACTCCTACCATCTTATGTTCTCACCTACCCAGTAAGGCCCTATAAAAATGAAAGCTGAGGTTTTGCCATATACCACACCCGGCCCGGTTTGGAGGGAATCATTTTTCTTGCTTGATTGAATTACAATTGTAATCGAATCCAAATGGAAAATTCAAACAAATAAAATACAGTGATTTAGGCTAACTCGATCTGTATCGCCAAGAAACTTGACATATCTTGGTCCGGAGGTTGCGCCACTACAAAAGATTCGGCCACCTGTTCAAGAAGATCTTTACTTCGCAGGACAGCCTCTACGAGAATCTCCACCGATTCCAAGAGTAGCAAGTAGTCCACAACAAATACAGTATCCTCAATCAGCAGTAGCGGGAACTGCACCTACCGTAACGGATATGGTACAAAGCTCCCATCAATCGAGCGAGTAAGTTCTAGTTTATCCGAAGGAATCGCTTCGATTTGGAACAAAATAGTCTTCTGAATTCCAATTTTGGCTAGAGCTTTACTCTCGATAGCTCGAGTGTGTTCTCTAGGAAGGAATTTGAAATTTTCGCTTCTCAGTTTCGTCTCATCCTAGTTTCCTTCAAACGGGGCCTATCAAGGAAATAAGAAATTTTAAAATTTCGGAAGTTGTGGACAGCTGGGTCATCACTTCAGAAATCTCCTTTTTTCAGCGCCCAGACCGTTCGAGCCCGAGCGCTTGCCCGGAATCCATTTTTGGGTTATCAACGGATTATCTTCATTTTGGCCAGATATCCAGCTTTGGTGTTGGCAATGGTGGCTTTGTGGAATGTCACAGGACGTGGCAAAGGAATGCCCAAAAGCAGTACCGAAGAAGTAAGTCATCTTATTGATTGATTGGTGATCGATTTTTGAAAATTCCATCTATCATCATCATCTCAGATTGCTTTTTACGCTGCTCTGACCACAGCTGGTATTATACTAATCTCACAAATGTTACTGCACAGTAATCACCATGGTTCCCTCAAAAAGGCACGGATGATGGTGAGAGTTCTTTATTAACAAGTCTCATTTGTTTTTGAATTAGTGCTTACAAAAAATTTATTTCTAGTGTTTCAGTGCTATTTGTACCACTTCGTGATGATCGTTGCCTTTTGCACTGCTCTCGTATGTATAGTATTCGCTGTCATCAATATCAACACATTTCGATCAAAAACGTAACGATTTTCTAGAAAATGCTAATTAATCAATATTCATGCTTTGCATACCCTTTTCTGGGGTGCCCGCCAAATCAGGTGTATCCAGGGACTCAGAGGGTTCAAGGGTTGAACCATGGTGGCCTATAGTCTGTTTCTTCTTACTTCTGGGCCTACTGGGCCTGTATAAATCTCAGACGTATTGGTCGGATAGGCTGATGTAATTGATGGGTATTCTGGGACCATTGGACTTATGGACGCAGGTCCCGCATGCTGTCGTTTACCGATAGCTCGAGAGTCCACCAGCCAGAGGTGCTCAGAAGTATGACAAATTCGCCTCCACATTTGCTCATGCATGAGCTATACCACCCTTAACGATATTTCTCTCACCTGGCTGAGGCCAAGCAAATAAATAAATATACAAAATCTATTTATAGTTTAAAAAACTATTATTTTCAGTCCCGTTTCCACCACATGCAAATATATGAATTATTCGCCATGCTACAGTAATCAAGAACGACTCACATATCTAGCTACCCTCATAGGTTGCAGTGGAGCTATCGTACTGTTAGCATTTGCCACATTCCTGTACGGAGCTATAGGTAGGTTTCTTCGATAATATTCTATAATTATGAAGCTTTCTGAGAAAAACTGAATTAAATTCTTCTGAATAATGGTCGAATCAAATGTTTTTTTAGTTGCTTGTTCAATCAGGTTTTGAGAGTAGCTTCGTCCACCTACATTTCCGATAAGGATCACTTTCGATTTCCGGTCAGATATTATCTCCGCGTGGAGAAGATCAAAGGGACTGGTACCCTGCTGAAAAAGGGCCATCACCAGTGGAAGTTGACCGAATAAAAAAAGAATTCACTCGAGTTGAATCCCGTTCTACTCAGAGGCGCGATAAAAGTGATTTCGTAGATTTCTCCCTAGCATGGACCCGTTACTCTTATTAGCAGAAGGGATGCTGTCGGGTTGAAAAACGGTCAAGAAAGGGTGCAATGAGGGCCCTAAAGCCGGCTCAGCCGACGTGAACACCCAAAAGCGGACGAGCTCCACGGTGTCGTAGAGGCTAGGGCAGAGGTTGCACCATTCGCGCCGAGAAAAACACGTTGCACGCTTGCAGCCTACTGTAGCCAGCTGTACGTAATGGCACAGCTCGTCCACAAACCCCTCCAATGCAACTTTTGCCATCACATTCTCGTCCGACCGCTAATTTTACTCGTTTTTCGGAGCCTTGCATGCCCTTGAACATGCAGATTTTCGCGTTTTCTTCGCTACTCCTACATCTGGGTTATCACTTCCTCGGTTCTTCTGGAACAAGATATCGCAAACTCTTCTTGAACCTCACCTTCAAATCTGCGTCTGAGCGGTTTGATTCTGCTCGACTAGGATGTTTTGAGAATTATTTAGAGCGTAAAGGATACTAACGGTGCGCCATAAAGAGTTGACAGTGCTAAGAAGAGCTCTATCTGACCTATCTTCCAAACTATGAAAGTCCACTCTGTCGTATTCCAGTGTTACACGAGCTCGGAAAGTATCGCGCAAGACCTCAGGAACCTCAGGTACCTCCTAGATCACTTTTGGAGCTGTTGCAGTCCTATCAATTAATATTGAGGAGAGCGCCTTCCCTGTTACCTACAAAGGTATCCTACAAACCCGGCCCGGGAGGCATTAGGGATTCGTTGATAGCTGCTGTTCATGTTTCGCTCTTCTAAAAGTCTAATCCTACCTCAGCCATTTACTTGTAATCAATCTGAAACGAGATTTTTCGAGATAAAAAGTTGTTTTGACCTAATTTGTAAGCTCTAGACAATGAAAACTTTCCAAACTTTCTCGAATTTCGGACTTCATTGAGCCTTTTCGAGAATTTATTGATGGCGTATAAGTAAAGAC
>UZAF01018297.1:6676-27196 GCA_900617895.1 Haemonchus placei | reverse complement strand
AAACACCACCTTCGCCAGAGAAGCTCGCTACCCAGATACTGATAGCGCTAATAGAATGGTCCTAAATTGCTCGAACCTGAGAGAAAGTCAATCGCAGAAACAATGAGGTACGACCTCTCGGTGGAGGCTACTAAAGTCTGAAGGTCAGAACATGCTGCTCAAGCAAAGAGGGATTAGGATGTTGATCTTCCTTACTATATATGTCGTGCTCGCGTTTATCCGTCTGCCTGTCTATTTGTCTGTCCGGAAACTCGATTTTCGGTAAGCGACACTTTCCATATGAGTTCACAACCCGATTCAGCGAAGGCGTGCAGGTCAGGAAGAAATTAATGGAGTGAGCAAGGTGCGGCAGAGAATGCACAAACTCAGCAAAGCTTACGATTGGCAGGATGTGCGTTCAAGCGTAAGCCACTTTTTGAAAATTTATGTAACTCAGTCCAAAAGCGATCTAGAAAGCGGAAAGGGTATCAGGGGTAACAGATGGAATGAAGCCGGAACCTTAAAGGCATAGTTCACGATGATTTTGGGTAATCACATTATGACGAAAAGTTGAAAATAAGATGGAAAATAGTGCGATGAAGACGATGAAGCTGCGTAAATCGGTACTTCCAAGAAAAAAAGGCTTCGAAAAATAGTTGAAAAGGCGGATGGACGAGAGTGAGACCAGAAAAATGAAGAATGGTGCGCTATATAATGTGTGTCAGTGCGTAGATGTGGGTCCTGGTGCAAATAACTGACTACGGTATACAAAAATTCATTCACTCATAAGCAGAGTCAACAAAAAACCTCTAGTAACAGCAAAATAGTCCACCTTTTTCAGCCTCTTGGGGTAGGAATTAAATTAGGGATCACGACAGCAAGAAGGATGACAGAGAACAAAAGAGTAGGAGGAAATCATCGCCTCATTAGCTGATTGTGTGTGGTTCCTAGAGCAAAAATTTGCAATCTGCATCGCCTCGACACTTGTCGGACGTAACATTGATTGAGGGGCGGGAAGGCCGCGCGAGCCGGGGCATTCCATTATGCCCTAACCTTCAAGTTTTTTAGCGCGAGAGAGCCCTTCCTATTACCTTTGGGGGCAATTGAGGATTTCTAGGGGAAGGACTCAGTAACTGTTTTTTATCGTGAACCGTGCCTCTAAAATGAACGGGGTTTGCACTAGCTTGGGCGGGGCTGAGGTAAGAAATTTACAACTCTGTTTAGAAACGTTCTAAAATGTAGGAAAAAAGTAGTTAATGGAACGGTTTTGTCGGTCGAATCCTTCAGGTAGGCGAGGTCTGCGAGCGGGATCAAAATTAGAAATGCTTGAACCCGTTCGAAAACGTTTTATAATGCGAGTAAAGAGAACCCGAAGACTTTGCAAAACACATAATCACTTATAGCCTACAGCCAGATTCTCAAGGAGTTCATGATCAGATCAATAAATAAATCCTGGATGCGTTCCTTGTTGTGACGCAAGAGTAAATGGGCGGGGCCAACTAGTAAAATCCAATGTTCGATACCTCCATCGGCAGGGCTCGCTGAGCATCACAGAAAAGAGGAAAGTTCAGAGTGACATCTCACCAGGGAAGGATCCCAAGTCGAAGTGGCCGTTTGAAGTGAGACCCTACACTGCTGGACGTGTTTTTGGATAATGGGTTCAAATCTGCTTTCCAAGTTGCCGAGCGTTTGTCTGAACGTAGTTATGGGTGACCATGAACGATTATTCCATGTGCCTGACATCGTTGCGAATAAGAAGGTGTGGCCCGATTCGAGATTTGACAATCTTTGTTGCCTATGCCCGAACATCAACCTACACTAGAATGATCTGGAAGTATGTTATACGAATTTGAAAAAGACACAGAAACAATAAAAGAAGTCATCGTTGGCAACTTTAACAAGATTGATTCCAGAACTACATTTGATAAGTTTCATACGGGGAAAAGCAAAGCAGACGTTAACCCTTCGACGACAATGCCGATTTCGACGTGACGCGCCCATGGCATTACGCCCACTTCCTTTCGTGCGCGACTGGCACCTACCAGCGGGTGTCATGATCGTCAAAGGGTTAACGAGCAGGGTAAGAGTTCATCTAGGAAATCGAACAACCATGGCGAAGAACAAATCCTTTTGAAGTGATCCGGCAAGCCATCATACATTATGGGTCACATCATCTTCAAGAGATGGTTTTGCCTGACGCTTGACGTCTGAGGCTCGTGAGCGTCTTCACGGTGCGAGAAAAACAGTGAGTTAAACTTGGTAATTAAAAGGGACAACGTTTAGGGTGCATAACTAAAGAAGAACCGGGACTAATCAAAAGCCGATGTGCCAAAACGAAATTTCGACATGCGTTATCGTTCTATAGGCACCTGAGTAATGGTTTTAAACGCCTTTCAAAAACGCGCGCTAGCTGAATGTTGGATTCCATAGAGGTGAGAAATAGCTGTCTACGTCTACATTCCGCACTTATTGTGTGTTACGTTGTCCACGAAATTAGAGGAAGCGGCATTGCTAGTGTGTACTATAGATGCTGGTACGGTATGAATGAAAAATTATCTCACAGATGTCTTTGATACTATGAAAAAATTATATTTACATCGATTATGCTCCTACAAACGTGTCGCCCTGGTGTATTTCAGATTCTTTTTCAATGAAAGGAAAAGAATTTTATAAACATTCACTCGCCATTGTTCTACTAATGACTGTCACCCATACAGATAGAACTAATAGTACACATAGTAGCGTTCAAAAGTCTCGGCTTTTATGCTTTTTCGTTCATAACTTTTTTCTTAGCGAAGCAAATCGCGCAATGCACTGTAAGGTTAAAGTATGAAGGAGGCATTATATGCCGAAAGCTAGTCAATAAGGTGGAGTATCGAGAGCTTCGAAAATTCACATGAAAAACGACGAGTAAAAGTTCGAATGAGGTTCAGAGATAGCACATTTTGAAATTGCACCTCGATTGAGCTGTACGAAAAACGCTAGAACTGTAATAACGAGGCAAGTGTTCCGCGAGTGTACGGTGATTCGCCTACACAAAACCGATCCAACTGCCCACCTCCTGCGTTGGACAAATTTTCGATTATATAAGTAAGCGATAGCTGTGACTATCTAGCCTCCGTTCAGCAACTTATAGTGGTTGAGTTCCTCAATACCACACAAAACCGTAAAACGATGTCTGCGTTACTTCGATGGTCAGTATCTCCTGCAATGAAACAGTCCAACCAATTTTTTCTGTACCGGTGATCGAGCTTCAGCGAACAGGTTGCTCATAATCTCTGTTGCTCGCTACACTCGCGTTTTTTCCTTTGAGTCCTTGGGTCTGGTATATTATCCCCGATGCTGGCGTGTCGTGCTCGCTGCACGCGTTCGAGCGTTGCGAAGGGAAAGATTCGAATTCCCAGTGGAAGGATACAGAGAGTAGCCGCGGACTCACTGCCGCAGGCCGTGGGAATTCAGGGAGAAGTTCCGACATCCGGCGTGCTTAGTAGGAAATGATGGTACGAATTCGGTGTCGTCTTGTCTTTGTTGGTAAAGCTGCGAAAGCCTACAAACGCACCCTTATTTACTCATGTGTTGATTGTTCGGGGAATGTTTTGAAAGTATATCACCACAGCTATCGTGTTCACATGCCGTGTTGTTGTTCACAAAATTTTTGAAGCTTCGAATTTTTCGTCGGAGTACCACCTTTTTAACCTAATATGTAATTCAGGGCATCGCATAATGCTCTCCAAAGCAGTTATCATTACTATATATACAGCGCTCTGTCTGTCTGTCTGTCTGTCTGTCTGTTATGTCTGTCTGTGTCTGTCTGTGTCTGTCTGTCTGTCTGTTTACTTGTACGGAAATTCGATATAACGTGAAGAAACACCTGGAAAAGTCGGGTCAATTTTGGAATGAGTTGAGCATAGGGTAAGTGGGAGAACGTCCGTTGCGCGTGTCCTTCGAAAGTAGGTCACCCCGCCCACACCGCGCGCGGCGCATCACACTAAGGTCTCGAAATGACATTACAGTACCACCAAGTGTCGTTGGAGCAAACGATTTGCATTTGTCTGTGTTATCTTCTTCTTGAACTGACTGCCGTGGACCAAACGCAAAGCGTATGCCCCAGTGACAATTGCGACGTCTATCAAATATCGCGGGCCGACTCGCCGCGTGCGACGTCTGCGGCGTGACCTAGTTTGACGGACACGCGCAACGAAGCGCACCCGGGTAAGTGCAACAGAGCGCACGTGAGCCCTCAAGGGGCGGGGCATGCGCCGGAATTGGGCGGGGTCATGGGCGAATTCTTCTAATTCGGTCTCATAACATTTCAGACACCGGGAAAAAATATGCAAAGGTGAGGGATGGGTCGACAATCAAAATAAAAAACTTACCGGCGGTGGGCGGAGCGTTCTCGCAGTGGGCGGTACTTTCCACAGAGGTTAATAACTCGATTTAACGAAGGCGTCGAGGCCAGGAAAAAATAAAAAGAGTGAGCAAGGCCCTATGCGTGCTGAGCGTGCATAAGTATAGCGAAGCCCCGCCCACGAGGGGAGGGGCGTGCGTTGAGGTGAAAGCTACTTTTCAAAAATGAGTGTAACTTCGTTCGGAAAAGTTATAGAGTGCGGAAAAAAAGTGATTAGGGGTAATGGGACAAATGTGGTCAAATCGCGAAAGTGGGCGGGGTTGGCACCAAAGTGGGCGGGGCTTAGATCAAAACTTTATAACTCTGTTCAGAAACGTTCTAGAGTGCGGGAAAAAGGTGTCAAGGTGTAAAAGAGCAAATGTGAGAACAAATGTGGTCTAATCCCGGAAGTGGGAGGGGCTGGCACCAAAGTGGGCGGGGCTTAGATCAGCATTTCATAACTCTGTTCAGAAACGTTCTAGAACGCGGGAAAAAGGTGGTAGGAGGAATTGGAACAGATGTAGTTAAGTCCTCGAAGGGGGCGGAGCTGGCACATGGAGGAGGGGCTAGGACCTAAAATTCATCTCTTCAAAAACTTTCTGGAATGCGGAAAAAATGGTTTGGAGCAGTCAAAAGAAGGGTGGTCAAGTTTATTGTGGGGAGGGTTTGCACTAAGGTGGACGGAACTATGATCAACCACTAATAACTCTGCTCAAATATATCGAGCGTGATGCTCTCAGCAGTTCAGCGTTCGAATCTAGAGAGAACTATCTTATTCTGATTATCCAACATTCCGCTGAATGACTCCATCGTGGATAAGTGGCCGTCGACATATAGTGCGCGCGTTAGCGTGCATAGCCAAACTGGTATAGAATAAGGGTTACGCGTGAAGGAGAGTTTGACGTCAGCAAAAAACGGCGAACGTAAAGTTTTGAAACAGTTCGGTATCGGACAAAGCCAACAAAAGCAAAAAAAAGCTACACGTTAGTAGAGCACTCTCATATTATCAGCATTATCTGTGAATAAGAGTGCACCAAATCGGACGTGAGTAAATAACGTTTCCCTCTATTACGCATTCCTTAACTGCCTGAGAGAGAGAAACGATCAGCAATAATGCTGAAGTACACTATTTCGAAGCAAATGCATAGAGTTACGACAATGAGGAAAAGTTAAAGATCTGATCTTAGTAATATTTATCAATCATAGAATGGCCACGAGACGTTTCAGCTAAATAAAAGAAGATCAAAGTTTAAACCATTGACGAAAATCACGTTTGGTTGGAAAGCGCCGCGAGGGCGCGCTTTTCGTCCATTCGCGATGCAGCCCACCATGTGGATTGCATAGTCCAGCATGACCATTTTTTAAATTTCGAATCGAGAATTTTCGATTCGATCTGAATTCACAAATTGAGGTTATGGCTAACGATAATGGTATGCAGAACTCGAATTCTGGTCAGCTACTGATCAATTCTGATGAGGAGCAGGCAGAAGATGAGGATGAAGCAGCTTACGCGCTTCTCTCAGACACTTCAAATTCTTCGTGAATAACATACTATGGATTTGAATACAGCAGAAGTCAACGGGTATGGCAATGCAAAAGCTGCCGCAGTTGGAAACACACTTACACGAACAACAGAAGAATTAATAATTTTTCTGGGACAGGCCATCAAATGGGTTTTGTAAGAATACCCACATCGACACCGGCACTCGGTCTAGTTGTCACTCAATTATGAGTTCAATCATTACCAGAAATCGTTTCTGGGAGCTTTCACGAGCTTTATATTTGGTCGATAATAGCGAAAATGCTTACGACGAACGTCTTTTCAGAATATCTCATTTTTTGAAGTTGCTCAGCGAACGAGGAATTCGCCACAGGTTTCGTAAAAACATTCGGATTGTTTTCGTCTCCTTCGGAAAAACACTTTAGAATTGCAAAATCAAGGCTCTTGTGACCACGCAGCACCTAGTTTCGTTCAGGCCTGATTAAATGTTTCGAAAAGAAAGATCGTTAAAAAGTGCAAATATAAATGAATAAATTTAAAAAAAAAAACAACTGACACGGCCACAAAAGTGCAGTCCACATGTGGGCTGCATTATCGTCAATGGGTTAAAAGACTAAGATGTAATCTGCCACAAAAAAAAATCAACAAATACTGCAGACGCGAACAATGTCATAAATGTGTTCCTTGCTACAAAATATCTTCCAACTAGATAAGAGCAGAACATGAAGCGACTTGGGGCCATCCATTAATATTCGATAAGGATTCGAAAAATCAAACAAATGGGGCGCAGCACAGAAACATAGCAGTTGTCGGCTAGTTTATTTTTCCTATTTGTTTTTTTAAGAAATCAGAAGTAGTGATTCAGATTTCATGAAAGCGCGTATATTTAAATGTAATACCATTCCAAGCTCTCGAACGGGAGTTGGCGCTCTCGATGGGCAGAGTTGTAAAGAAACCCTAACCAGGATTCATCAATGAGCCACCATTTCAATTTATGCGAAAGGAACTCTGAGGGATCACGAAAAGAAGAAAACTAGTACAAGCACACCTGAAAGACAGCTGACGTTAATGCCATTTCAGCAATCTTCAAATTCGTTTCCAACTTATCGACCACCACATTTCTTTCCCCTACGCATGTCTCGAGCTGCCGGATTAGATCTTCTCTGGCTCGGAATTCTTCAACTGGAACTTTTCTCCCATAAAAACTCACATATGAAAACGAAAAAAGGTGAACTTTATGAATGCACAAGATCTAAGGAACATATAATGATGAAATTAACTTCCGTACTACCGCAAACATTGCAGATTGTTTGCTTGATTAAATTGAAAAAAGAAAATAACGCCACCCAATTCTTTTAGCTTATCGCTCAAGGACAACTCTGCGGAGAAAAAGGAATAGAATGACGAAGGCTGACTTGTGACCATACCGTAGTTAAGTCAATCAGGTATTCTAACATTACTAATTTCTATACCCTCTTCAGTCTGAGAGAGCCCAGAAGCAAAGAATATCACAAAAACCATGCAATATCGAAGGATGACTATCACCACGACTACGTAAAAATTTCAAGCGTCTGTTTATTGCGAAGGCAAGTCATACAAGGCTGGCACGTTTCGACGAGTCCTTTAGGTTATTCTTCAATATAAACACATTTTTTAGGATGAGTTGCGTGGAACAAACCGTATCAACCGGGATAAAGCATGAATAATTGCTTTCGTGAAAAGAATCCGTAATTTCAACTCAAAAAATAATTTCCTATCCACATAGATATGAAGATCAAAATTATTGATGAGGAAAAAAAAAAAAACAAAAATGAAGCAGTTTAATTCTCCTTTGTGCACTTGCTTGAAAATCGAAATTCAATTTTGACAGACCTCAGCAACCCTTACACCTCGATCAGTGCTAGCATTCGATGAAAAATGGCACCTTTACCGTTTTAATCACACTAGAATCATAAAACCTAAGTTTTGCTCAATTTTGTGTAATAGAAATAATGATATTGTTTCGATATTGAAATGTCTCAGGTGTAACTTTGTCAAAATAGGAGAGCATAAGCGGGAAACCAAGTTTGGACTACATGAAACAAAGGCTTGATGAACAGAGCAAAAATGGACTGAGCGGAGTCAAAGATACTCTTCAAGCCGCTACCCAAACCCCACCTTTGCCTTTTTCAAAAATATTCTGCGAATCCCACTTTACATACATAAGATTGGTAGTCGACACAGCTGCTAATGAAAGAGGGTGCCAACAAATCTGCAGCACAAGACATGAACACAAGGCGAGACAGCTGTTGCGGTCCAGAAAGCATGGAATGTGGGAGTTTTCTCAAACCCGATCCAAATTAAGGATACCGACGGCCTAACGACAGCAGTAATTCGACGGCCTAACGACAGCAGTAATTATGAAAGCGAGGTAGTGATGTACTAACGTACTATTGTTCTCATGGAAAACAGTTTTGAGGTTGCACTGTCCTTCTCTGAGACCTTTCAGCGATTACAATTTTGAAACACAACAAAAACACCTATTCGTTTTCGCTATTCAAAAATCAATGGCCGGAGCGATGACATCTGGCCGCTTTGCCCTTCGTAGCAATTTCGAAAAACGGCATGGGTCTGACGCTATCGCGTACTGCATATCGTCTCTCAGATACGGCAACAGAAACCGATTAGGTACACTTCGTGAGAGGTTGGTATATTCGAGATAAATAGAATATATTACGTCAATGTGAGAGCAGTTTGTATGAAGGGAGTGAAGAAGAAGGTGTTAAGGTTTAAGCGTTTCTAGTTGAACATGTCAATTTGAGTGGGAACAAAACACGCAGTTAGTGCTAAAACAAATTTTCAATAAACCGTGTAATCGTCAGGATGAGAAAGATTGATGCCATATAAGGTAGACCAATTATGATATTATGGGCCAAGAACAATGAAATAAAACAAAAAGACAATTAAAAAGTACATGTAATACACACCTCTTTCGAGGAGACACTTGACTTCGCTGATTCGACCTTCAAATAATATAACCAAACTATTCAGTGTTTCATTTCCACGACGGTGTTTGTCTCTGTTGAGCAGCGATTCCAATATCTTGAACGATTAACGCATCATAAAGAAGAAGATGGAAGAGATAAGCAAGAAGTTATTGTTTTCGACGTTTTTCGTCGTCTACTCGTTTGATAAGTGATAATTGGGACCTCAGTCAATGCCGACTGAACCCTGAAAACAGTCAAGATGAAGAGTACGAATGCGTATGGAGTGGACGACTTAGAAAAACCTTGCATTGAAGTTTTGTGAGCTAGCAAAAACCCTCAGTGAATAGGAAGATCGAAGCGGTACTAAGGAAAACCTTCAATAATGCTTTGAAAAACTTCTTACCGATCAAACTCCCAAATGACGAATCTCTCTAGGGACTCTACCCTGACCTAGACTGCGGTGCGACCAAAGTGTAGCATCATCCTTTCATTAACGAATCACGCGTCATACTAGTCTTGTGTTATTCTTGGACAAGTTAAAGAATAAAACCTTAGCTCATAGTAGTTTGATCATGATACAGCCCCAATAGAGCCTCAGAGACGCTATAATTCTAGATGGAAGCGAATGAACTTGGTAGGTTCCAAGAACATATTGAACACAACACAACACATTACACATCCCTACAAATCCGGGCCTCATTCTGATGAAAATAGCGTTTATCGACTGATATCAGATCGGAGAAAGTAAAAAAGAAGGAAAACAGCAGAAATGCCTATTCCTTTCCCTAAAAAGAATGCGACTTTCAGAGTAAGCTGTATCAATCAGGCGCGACGCAGTTGTATCGGTCAAAGTTGACCGCTTCGGTAAGAGTACTGCTAAAAGGCACAGTTCACAGTAAAATTGGCTTCTGAGTTCTTCTTCTAGGAATACTCGGTGATCCCCAAATGTAAAAGGGAGGACGGTTGGGTCTAAAAACTCAACAGCTAGGGCGTAGTGAGAGCCCCGTTACCGGTCGCCTTCGCCTTCATCGCACTATTTTCCTCCCTTATCTTCCATTTTTTGTCATAACCTGGATTACCCAAAATTATTGTGAACTGTGCCTTTGAATGAGTCGTTTAACATCAATGGGAAGTACCTTTCCAATGGAAAAAGTAGCGTTTGTTACTGGGTGTTATGTTCCACTTTCTGCAACTAAATGTAATTCCAATTGTTAATTCCTATATGATTTTTCTCGAATCAGTGCTATTTATTAAGACTACGCGCTGCAAAACGCCCTTGCTATCTACTCAACATCTGTGGGTGCTTATACCAAGGAGCACACAATGACCGGCAACTAATTAAACAAATTTTTGACCATTTTGTCTGAAAACAGTTGTAGTGAGCCAGTAAAACAGGTTCAAATGTCGTGAGGTCGTGATCAATACAACAGTCCGTCTATCGAAACAAACACATGCTTCAACGATACAGCAAAAATTAACAGCTAGTAACTGAACAAAGAATTAAATCGAGAGTGGAAAAAGAGATTATAGCGAAACACGTACCTGCTTTGTAATAAACTCCAAATCGTCGACGTTTTCCAACAAACAGTCACGAAGGCTGCGACAATCGGTCATCTGTTTCTATATGAACCCGTCATTATTTGAAGTATGACGAAACCAAGCGAAGAAGCACAGGGGCAATAATGTCAGGGATGAAATATATTCAAACATCTACGTAGCACTGAATACACATTCAGTTCAGGGAGTGAAGATTCACTTCATGACTGCAAACCATTCCTAATGGTACGCCCAAACTCACTGACCAAACAAAGGCCTGGAAGAAAAAAATTTTTGTATGGGACTGCACGCGGCAAAGCGTGGTGCTACCTATTTACACACCGGTAGCAGTCTGCACTTGCGTACTAGCAGCAGCTACAGTAGATCTAAGCTTACTTCTATTCATTTTGAGGACTACCAGGCGGGCCGGCCGGCTGACGCCGGGCTTCCCTCCTTCTTATGGGTTCGCCCGGCTACGCAGGGCGCTCCTCCTTCCTGTGAGAACTTTGCTATGCGTAAATAATACTTCGGATTCTCTTTTTTCTTTGAAAGTTCTACACCCTCAGTATTAGCTCCGATTTGGGAGCGATTTTTTTTCTGTAAGCCATCTTGCTGTGTCTGAACAGAACATCGTATAATATCACAAAGGCGAATATTCAGAAAAATAGTATTCAGAGACTTCATCGCGGCTGAGTCTACGATGTTAGCTACCATCAATGTTCCCAGAGAACTCCTTGCGCCTTCATGTTTCGACGGTCTGAGTCCGAACGAACATTACTTTATTTCACGCCCCGCCCTTTGGAGCGGATTTTAGTCCTGCAACCTATCATCAGTGCACTTATACTGCCTCCTGTATTCCTACCAAGTCGCTCTAATCCGGGGGGTACGGTACGAACGTGCGTCCGAGGGTGCGCGCGGCGAATTGCGCGGCAAAGTTCGTGACGATTTGTACGACTGCGGCGCCAATTTTCGGGGCACAAACTCGAAGTAGTGTGGTTTAGTGGGGTCAGATGATCGGGTATGTGTACGAACGTGCGTCCGAGGGTGCGCGCGGCAAATTGCGCGGCGAAGTTCGTAATGATTTGAAAGACTTTGAAGCCCATCATTGGGGCCCAAATTTGAAATCGAATGGATTAGGAGGATCATCTGACCCTACTGAACTACACTACTTCGAGTTTGTGCCCCAAAAATTGGTGCCGCAGTCGTACAAATCGTCACGAACTTCGCCGCGCAACTTGCCGCGCGTATTCTCGGACGCACGTTCGTACCGTCCCCCCAGATGATCCTCCTAATCCACTCTGTTTGAAATTTGGGCCCCAATGACAGGCGCCGAACTCGTTCAAACCATTACCAACATCGCCGCGCATTTGCCGCGCGCATCCTCGGACGCACGTTCGTACACATACCCCTCTAATCCATTTTGACATTTCTCTGCAAGCCGTGCCCACTGAGGACGGGGTCCGGCCCTGACACCCACCGCAAAGGTTCCTATCCTGGCGCCTGCGCTCCTGCCGAATTTTAACGCTCTAGGTCCGCAGGGATAGGTGTTATGAGCTTCCGCCCAAACACCGCCCACTGTGCGCGGAGTTCGGTCCCGCCACTCATAAGCGTTCTCATCCTGCCGCCTGTACTCCTACTAAGTTTGAGCGCTTTAGATCCATGGAGTCAGAAAATATGATTTTCCGCTCAAACATTTATTTCGCACTACCCCCGCCGCCCTGTGGGCAGAGTCCGGTCCTGCCACCCACCATAAGTGTTCCCATCCTGCCGCCTGTACTCCTACCAAATTTGAACTCTCTAGGTTCATGGGGACCGCAGTTATGAATTTCCGGTCAAACACACATACACACATGCACATACACATACAAATACAATACACATACACACACAGACAGACAAACCAACAGACACACTTAGTGCGTTATATATAGTAGGATTGTTGTTGATTTCATGTGTTTGAGGACTTGCTCTGGTTGATCAGCTCAACCCTTCAATTCAAATGACCTAACTAGTCCTGTTTACCTTCATCTGCAAGCATAAAGTCCTTGAAATCAGTATCGCTGTTTTGCTCTGCAGCCGTAAGGCTTCACTAAAGCCGTAAATTAATAGGTGGAAAACGTGTTGCGTGTCTGAGTTGTCAATGATTAGCGTATTCTGGCTTCACTTTTTATGCTTGAAAGCGGTGCGATATAGTGATGAACGGGGAGGAGGGTATACATAATAGTGTTGGAATATCCTGTTCTTCGGTATTACACCACGAACATGCACTTTTCAACTAAACCTACCGAGGGAAGGATCATCGGGGTGGGCAAGTGTTCAGCTTTCGCGCGAGGTAATCATCTCTCCCACCCCGGGAATTCTACTCTCCTAATGCTCAGTTGAAAACCGCTTCCCCTGACAGTTGGCTACAACCTCAAACCAGTGTACAGATGAACGGTTCCCATCCTTGTTATACAGACGTTGTTGAAAGTTATGAAATAACTTGTATGCGTGCTAGGTATATTGGGATCAAATATGTTACGAAGTTCGGAAGGCGATTTTGACTTTGCCAGTCGCTGGCCTGAAATGTTTTTCTCTTCCTTCTCCTCTTTCCTTTTTCCAAATGCAACTAATTTTCTAAATTATACAATGATATTAATTCAGCTGAGACTTCCAGACCGAACAACAGCCAACGACTGGTCAACAGTCAACCAGTTGGCGAAATGCGAAGTGATTTAAAGTAGAACTCAATGTGCGTACGCTCGTTTTATGGAGCCCAGGTGAGAAGTGATCGAAATAAATGAACCAAAATCAACTAAAAGCAAATAGTCCAAAATTCTAACCTCAATTTCGGCTTTAGTGCAAACTTTACACTGCAGAGCAAAATAGCGCTAGTTTTCGACCAAGGACCACATGCTTGCTTGCAGATATAGGTAACAGGGCTCCTTTTAGAATAGTTAGGTCTTATCGAATCAAGAGCTGAGCTGATCAACTAAAGCAAGTCTTCAAACACGAAACCAACACAACCATCAGCCCTCAAGATTGAATAAAAGTAAGCGCACAGTTACGGTAGTTGCCATTAGTACGCAAGTGCACACCGCTACCGGGTGTGTGAATAGGTAACACCGATAAACCGTCCTTCGCTGTGTGCACAGAAACGAAACTTCAGTATGGCACTGGCTGCTTTCATAGTCTGCCGTCTTGGCGCCAGCTGACGAGTTAGTTCGTATGTAAGAAATCCACGTCTGTCGCATTTCATTTCAGATTTACGGTCGGGTTCTGGCCGTGAAATAAAATGCAGCATACGTAGGTTTCTTACACACGAACTAATTTGTTTTACGTCAGCCGTCAATCCTAACGGACAAACGACGCGGTTATCCGTAGGACATGCACGGTAGTAAAGCCTATTGCAGATTAGTTGACTTTTGGTAGTGTATCAAGATAACATCATTGGCCAATGTACTGTGCATTGTCCGATTTTTGCGCTAGTTTTGTCTGACATAAAAGAAAGCCGGAGAGCTGTCGCCTAAATCTACACCCTAAAAAAACGCCGGGCGAGTTTTTTGGTAAGCTGCCCATTATTTGAGTTCAGATCGGCATTTGTCAACTTTTCGCGACAACTGTCCAACGTAAAATCAAGCGATTCGCTGCGGGAGCAGCAGCCGCTATTTCTCAACGCGATCAATGCGACCATGGGTGTATGTCGTTTGGCGCGATGGGCGGGGTCGCGCCGCCAATTTGAGGCGGCGNGGCGGCGCGACTCCGCCCATCGCGCCGTTCAACTCGTTCAGATTGCGTAATCTTCTGCTCTCCTCTCCTCTATAGATGATGGATTGGGCTTCTTTCATCTATAGAAGAGAGGAGAGCGGAAGATTACGCGATCTGAACGAGTTGAACGGCGCGATGGGCGGAGTCGCGCCGCCCATTTGAGGCGGCGAGACCCCGCCCATCGCGCCAAACGACCGCCTCCCAACCATCCCTCCTGTTTTTCTACTTCCTACCCTATTCTGCCATGACCTGATGACTGTTCTATTCTGCAAAATTCTGTGTGACACTAGCTATTGATCTGTGCAAGATTCTGCTGCCGCTCTACTGGACACCCGGTGCTAACCGGTCCACTCTGCAGATACTCTATTCTACTGGTTATCTATTCAAACTGTGGCTTTTGGAACTCGTATTCTGCCGGTGTACTGATTAATCCTGTCCATTTCATTCCGCTCTTTCTTGGTTAGTGATTTTTTTGTACTTATCACAGGTTATGTGCACGTATGCTGTTACATCTCGGTTTTGACTCTATTTCTTTATGACTTCCATGTTGACCTCCTTTCACTTATCCCTCGGATTCTCTCCTAATTACCTCTTAATGGCATATGACTGAATTGTGGGAGAACCCTTTTCATTTTTATGCTGCTTTAGAGGCGATTTCACAGCCTCCGATAACGCCCATTATTTTGTCTCTCAACTTAGCAACTAGTAGATTTCGCCGCGTCTATGCCGTTTATGTCGAACTATTTTTTTTTACACAAGTTCTTCTATTGAACAATTTTAATCAGTAACTATTTACAAATACAACAACGTCACTAGTTCTAGAATATGTAAAAATTCAGCGATAATTTTTCATGTCTCATACATCTTGACCCCTAATTGCATTACATTGAACCTCGTAATCTTAACCTATACTAGACATAGATACTGGATATCCCTTTCTCGTAGGCTCTACAGTTTAACATTGCACACCTCGCGCACACACTGCGTGAGCCCCTGCGCGCATCGCATCCACTGTTCTCGCTGGCATCTGTTTCTTATGATCCATGTCTTCTCGAAACAAATCAAGCAAAATACAATTCCCTCGGAATCCACTCTTATATCCTCTAAGGATTGCGTATGCCTCCTCATTTCTTTTCGAACTCGACCTCTCTTTAATTATGTGATGTGAAGTATCTATTCAAAGGCACAGTTCACGATAATTCTGGGTAACACATTTTTGGGTTTGACGAAAAATGGAAGATAAGATGGAAAATAGTGCGAAGGAGGCGAAGTAACAGCGTGGATCGGTGTTTCCGAAATGAAACAAAGAGCTTCAAAAAAGGGGGCTGGACGAGAATGAGACCAGGAGAATGAAGAAGAGTGGAGCGTTTGAACGAGCTACGCACAGCGCGTCATTGCGTATGGGCCCTAGTGCAAATACCTGAATACGGTAGGCAAAAACTCATCTGCCTATAAGCATAAGTAAACAGAAAAAACCTTGTTGCAGCAAAAACGGCTCACCTTTTTCAGCCTTTTGGGGTAAGAAGTCAAAAAAGGGATCGCGGCAGCAAAAAGAATAACGGAGAAAAAAGAATGGGAGAAAAACATCGCCTCGTCACTCGGCGATCAGCTGATTGTGTATGGGTCCTAGAAGGAATATTCGCAATTTGTATTGCCTCGACACTCGCCT
The DNA here is from genome assembly GCA_900617895.1 of Haemonchus placei. Taxonomy (NCBI): domain Eukaryota; kingdom Metazoa; phylum Nematoda; class Chromadorea; order Rhabditida; family Trichostrongylidae; genus Haemonchus; species Haemonchus placei. The sequence goes on along the minus strand of UZAF01018297.1, from coordinate 11,411 downwards.
AGCGAAAGCGAATCAGGACAGCCCACTATGCCCTGACCGTCGAGATTATGGGAGCGAGAGGGACCCTTCTACGGGTCCGGGAACTTCTCCCTTGTCACGGGGTCGCACACGCCGCACCCGCCGCGTATCGCAGGATTGCGATGGAAGATTGGAGCGCGCAATTTGTAAGGTAGGGAGTCCTTTAATTGTTTGAATTGGCTGGCCGCTTTCTTCAATTTCAATGCAGTCTTGATCGCCGCTTACATAGGAGGAGTTATTTCAACTGATCAAGTCTAATAAACATGAAAACGAAAAAGAAGCAGAAGAAAAAACGATCAAATCCAACAAAAAAGCAAAGCAATCAACGAAAAATATCGCGTCCTATCGATTATCGGGAGGCGGGGTGAGTACGGTAATTGCAGTGACATTTGCCGCATGCCGCAAGGGAGAATGCCGCGATAGGGGAGAAGTTCCGTTACCCACCCTTCTACCACCCATGGGGGCACTGAGTATTCCTAAGGGAAGAACTCAGTAACCATTTTTTATCGTGAACCGTGTCTTTAACCTAGACTTGAGCCTCAGATTAGATTATATGAAATAACTTTACAGGCGAAAGAAAGAATGCGAAGAGCGGAAGAGGATGCAAAAACAATCCAGGAAACTAAAGAGAAAAGACCTGTTGAGATGAACTCTTGCCCGTACCAACATCAAAGTGAAAAAGGGTAGAACTTTCTCCCACAATTCAACCCTATGATGGTTTACTAAGCTGTAAAAAAGAGTTTTTCAAGCAATTAGCGCACTCAAATTCTTCTAGAATTTAATAGCCAGTGAAGTAGAATGCGAAGTCGAAGTATATGCAGCCGGCGCCATGAGAAATGAAAATTTGTCGCCTAAATATTCCATATTGTTGAATTAATGTGTTGTGAATAATTGTTAATGGTGCAAGTGGATTAAATTGTTGAAGCAGAAGAATTTGTGAAAGCAATTGAATAAAATTAGCGAGGTTGCGACAAAAACTACTTTTTACTGTTGATAGACAAAATAATGGACATTATCAGGAGCTGTGAATTCACCTCTAAAGCAGTATAAAAATGGGAAGGGGTAGAACCCTATAGTCCTCCACAATTTAGTCATATGCCATTTAGAGGTAATTAGGAGAGAATCCAAGGGATAGGTAAACGAAAGTCAACATATGAAGCACTTAAAGAAATAGAGTCACTAACCGAGATGTAACAGAATGCATGCACATAATCTTAAATATGACAAGAAACAAAAAAATCACTAACCAAAAAAGAGCAGAATGAAATGAACTTGAACCACCGCAATAGGAATAGAGCTACGACTCCTACTCTGCTTCCATCGTTTTCGAGTGATGTAGAGGCCTTTACAAACTGAAGAATTGTAAACCCTCTATCTTCACTTCGAAAACAAGAAGACCGGGTGCGCTTCGTTGCGCGTGTCCGTCGAAACTAGGTCACGCCGCCGCCGACGCACGCGGCGGTCGGCCCGCGATATTTGACAGACGTCGCAATTGTCACTGGGGCATACGCTTTGCGTTTGGTCCACTGCAGTCAGTTCAACAAGAAGATAACACAGACAAATGCAAATCATTTGCTCCAATGACAGTTGGTGGTACTGTAATGTCATCTCGAGACCTCAGTGTGATGCGCCGCGCGCGAAGTTGGCGGGGTGACCTACTTTCGACGGACACGCGCAACGGACGTTCTCCCAAGAAGACCACTTGCCCCATCCATAGAGATCTAGCGATTTCCTCACACCTAACTGTCGTGATTGCTACCACTTTAACCCATATACTGATGTCATGATTCCAAAAATCGGAAAATATGTCTGGACTTATGATCCCAAGAAGCAAAAAACATGTGTTTGTCTCTGTTAGGATGGAACAATATAATTCGTCCACTCAACTAATGGAATTCCGAGAATACCGAAAAGCGGGACAAAATGAGTCGGCATGGAGGCCAAGATCTGAAGATATGAATCCCATCTCATTCGTCCACTTGTCCTTCTCGTCATCTCACATGCACTAGTCTCATAACTTCCATCCACCTTGCAATCATTCCTACTACCCATGATTTACAGAATCTATATGGTATCAGATTGCCCATCGATAAGGAATCTCACTTCTTCTCCTATATTTACCAATGCAATGCAAGATCTATTTGGCTATTCTAGAGCTCTCATAGCGATGGACTTGAGCTAAAGAGTTCTCATCTAAACAAACGAATCTACTGAAGATCCCTACAAGCACTTCAAAAGCTGCTCTTACGGCATTGGGGTGAGAGGAAGTAGACCAACCTACTCATACAAGGAAGATACTCTAATGCTGAAGGTGTCTGTGAGGGTGAAGAGCTTAGGAACACGAACAAGGTCCTAAGGGTGCTATTTATAAACTGAGGGGCGGCTGCAAAATTCGTCGTGGGACCGCAATACCGTAAACCGCGCTCATGTGCTTAGTCGCAGCTGGCCTAAATTTAAAAGGGAATGAAAGCCACCAGGATGGGGAATGTACAGAAAAGGGAAGGTGTTGGGTTTCAGCTGCAGGTTATAAAAATAGGTAATAATCAGTAAGGTTAGGGCGACAAACAGGTATTTAAGTTCTGAAAACTTCTGCTAGTTTGATGTAGGACTTTCAAGGCAAAAGTCGTGTTGTGGTATAAGCAGTAACAGGCACTCGATGATGACTCCCACGATAACGGAACCCACATCCTAGTTGCTTTAGAGGAAGATTCATAATAAATGATAACTCCTAAAAGGAACAAATCTGTCCGCACTGGCACAGACGACTTCTCAACTAGGGCGCAATGCCTGAAGTTCCAATTTAAGGTGAAAAGTTTCTTCAAAGGAGCTCTTATAACAGACCTGCCTTTGGCTCAATCAGTTAAGTGGAGCGCCTCACCCAACACCTTCCCTTTTCCGTACACTCAAAGGAAGGAGTTGGGTGTTTTGCTCTCCTTTCCTTTCATCCTTTCCCCATCCTGGTGGCTTTCATCCTGTGTTAAGTGAAGCGCCTCACCCAACACCTTCCCATTTCTGTACATTTAAAGGAAGGTGTTGTGTTCCCCATCCTGGTGGCTTTCATTTCACTTTTAAATTTAGGCCAGCTGCAATTAAGCACATGAGCGCGGGTTACGGCATTGCGGTCCCACAGCGAATTTCGCAGCCGCCCCTCAGTTTATAAATACCACCGGTCCTAACAAGTCAGCCTCTCAACACCATTAACAAACATTAGGCAGTAACAGTGAGACGATCCTAAAAGTCTTTCCCATGCATTCTTGTAGCAATAAGTAGTAAAATACCTGCAGTTGAGGAGAATATGCCACATTTTGCAATGGGCCAAGAGGTGCGCACGTAACACGCGCCGGAGAATCCCCTACATTTTTAGATGCAATCAAGCGACACATAAAAAGAGAAATTGGCATTAAAACTATCAAAGGGTAAGGTGCGAATGAAATAGCTCGACATTTATATTGATATAATGTGATACACGAATTAAAGCAAACGTGACACAAAAAGTGATCGCGACAACGCAAATGTTGCTTCGATCGACAATCGCACGTTCACCATAGAAAATAGTCGTTGCTCGTGGAACAAAACAGGCAATAGGTGAAATCTCACTTCACGCTTGAACTCAGGCAATCAGAAAGAAAAGGGGAAATTTCACCAAATATCCGATAGCCAGCAGGTATAGAATTAGCATAAAGATATTTAACGCAAAGGTGAATGTGGGAACAACACACGGTTGCTTTCAAGTTGCACATAAACAACGGAGCGATATGAACAGAAGCCATGAGTCAACTCGACAAATGCCTGATTAATTTTTTTTTTGACATGCGAATATTTTGAAAACTCCAACAGAAAAATGTCATTATGCGTCATGAAAATCCTACTCATCAAATATTTCTATCCACAGCATCATAGTTCAATAAAGAATATTGAGTCTGGAATCTCCTCCTCCTCCCCGAACGGCGCGTCGCCCTCGCCGCACGCTATGAAGGAAAAGATTTGAATTTCCAATGGAAGGATACGGAGAGTCGCCACGGAACCTCTGCGCAGGCGGTGAGAATTCGGGGAGAAGTTCCGTTACCTAAGAATATTGAGTGGATATTAAGGGTACAGTTCACGATAATTTTGGGTAATCCAGATTATGACAAAAATAGAAATAAGATGGGAAATAATGCGGGAAAGGCGAAGAAACTACGTGTATCCGTGGTTCCAGAGTGAAAAAAGGCTTCGAAAAATCGTTTAGAAAGGGGCTGGACGAGAAGGAGACCAGAAAAATGAAAAAAAGAAGGGGGGCATTTGGACGAGCTATACAATGTGCCTCATTGCGTACGTGTAGCTCCTGGTGCGAATAGCTGACGACTGTAAGCGAAAATTTATTCACTCATAGGCATAAGAAAAAACCATAGTAACAGCAAATTAGTCCACCTTTTTCAGCTTCTTAGGACAGAAAATTAGAAATAGGACCGCAGTGGCAGAACATCGCCCAATCGGGAGGCGGTCGTTTGGTGCGGCCCTTCGCACCCAACTTGCCATTTGGGCAATTAGGCTCATAATTGCCTTCTTGGCGCCGCCCATTGGACTCGGTTTGTGAGCTGGGCAACTCGTCCAGCTGATTCAACCTCCTGACAGTGCTAGTCAGCCTACCCACTGCCCATCCAGCTGATCCCGATCGATAGCGTCGCTATAATTAGACGCCGAATTGACCTACCTGTATCCTACCTATTTCTACCGC
>UZAF01018296.1:19786-34674 GCA_900617895.1 Haemonchus placei | reverse complement strand
ATAAGACCACTCTAGTGGTTATCATCATAACCACCACTACACACAACAAAAACTTTGATTAGTACATCGGCTGGCCATTGCCAGTTGTTTATAGGCTCTAAACATGTGTTCAAAATGCCACCGCGTTCCTGAATGGAAGTTGAACAAGTTTCGCATCTTCAGAACAGGATGATTAATGCCAAAGACTCTATCCTTACTTTCTATCACAAGTCAATGAAAATTGAATAACTAAGTTTGTGAGTTTAAGCAAATAAGTTGGAGAAAATAGATAAATATATAATTTGAGTGCTCTCTCGAACAGTAGGAGTTCGTATATGATCTCTAAGCATTGTATAGTTGATCCGCCATTTGCCCATTTCATGCCCAGGAATCCGACCTACTGAAGTGATGTAGTATAAACCCATATTTCCTGCACATTGAATGACCTCATGTCGTCTACTGAACATTGTGCACTGCTGCCGGCTCCGTGCACACAATATTATGGGAACAGCAGAGTCACAAAGAAAATTTCTGGGACATCAAAATGGGCCAAGACAAAAGGGTGTACATGGAGGCAACCGTTCAGTAGAAACACAATCGAGTATTTCATGTACATGGAGGCAACCGTTCAGTAGAAACACAATCGAGTATTACATCAAAAAGGCGGCATTGTTCTTTTGTGGAACCTAGATGCATGAGATTGAGATGCAATGCCTATGAAGCAGTTTTAATTCCAATTCTTTTAACGATTCTGTTGGACGCGAGAAAATTTCGTATAATGAGTTGGACGTTAATTCAGGTCAAAGTTCTGTTTTTGGTGTAAGCCATTCCAGAGTTTGCTTATTTGATATATGTAGGTACAAATGGAAGATGCCTGTTCCATGCCTTCCCATAAGACCGTATGAGCACGAAAACGGATCATCTCTAGATGTCACCATTTTCTTGCTGCCAAGCGAACACCAATAAGTTGAAATCCAACTCGCGATGATGCTGTCCGGTTTCTGTTACCGCGAAAATTTCAGTGCTACATAAAACAAAGTGATCAGATCAAGACGAAGTGATAGTGATAAGATGAAAGCAGTAGGGTTCTTCGGAAAAAAGCCACGGCATGCCAATATAGGCTCCTATGAGATGGTCGAGGAAAAAAACTCAGAAAGTTGCTTCACTAATTGGTTAGTTTGGTGCTGAAAACCTTCGAATAAGCCTTGCCTCTGACATGAATCGTGTATCTGAGTAATTCCATGTGAAGTGATAAAATCATGTATGCTACTTTTTCACCCCACCACCGAGGCCCACCTAATCAAGTAAAGATCGCTATGCCGGATTGTATCCATTGTGAGTTACACAGAAGCATATGCCATTTATAGAAATAGACGTGATTAGGACACCATTCAGATGCCAAAGATTTTCAAAAAGCCTTTAATCATTCTAGAATAATTTAAAATAATAAATATAAAGTAAAAACACACTAAATTCACGATTAGAAGTGCATCTAGCGTAGGGAACTCCGTAAAGAGCTCAGCAAATTGCATATAATGTCACAAATAGTGTCTTGGACTGATATTGAAAGGTAATAAAGCTCATTGTTCCTGAATTTGATCGTTTTCATGGACAATATCACGGTAGCGAAGACAACCGCTATGTAGATCACTTTTGTCACTGTTGGTGACATATGAGCGTAGAGCCTCCGAAGATGGTGTGAAAATAAACCAATACCAATAGTGATTCCAATTCCATATTCAACTGCTGAAATGCATATATTTTCATCGAAGCAATCTACATAGACGGATTTTTTTGTTATAGCTTCCAAGCAAAAAACCTCACTAGTATCCATCGCCGTTCATTACATCAGAATCCTTTGAGATGAAGATGAAGATAAGCGTAGAGGCGTTCTCAAAGCCCACAAAAGGGAGGAAGGGCAGAAGTTAACTCGCAATGCACTCATTTCGGTTGCTCAGCTTAGGATTCCTCTCGCGTATATACAACGCATCCAATATCCTTCTAGCACCGATCTCATTCTCGTAGGCTAGGATTTTGTATTTGATATCGGAATCTTTGCCCAGATGTCCTTGTAATCGATGCCTCCCAAGTAGCGTGAATAGGCTTCCTCAGCTTGTACATGCTAGATGTTCCTTGACACGTATGCCCAACATCCTTCCCGTCTCACCAACATATATATTTCGTCACAGGCTGAACACTGGAGTTGCTATATCGTCCCTCGCTGTGTTGTGTGCAATTTCCGTTCCTTCCGAACGTATAAACAACGAGTTATCTCTCGTACATGCTTGACCATAGAGTCTGTTGCCAATCAGAAGACGTTTTATATTGCCTGTTGGCACGTTTATCAAGAGAACATCATTAGCTAAATCTGCTTGCGCAATGCGCTATCGTATTTCTGCGCTGAGTTTTTCTGATATAAACGGAAGTTACACATGCACTACATTCTCATGACTTATCAGCGAGTGCCCTTTCAAGCCTGACTTTCTTTGTTTTATCCCATAGCCATTAAGGTTTGCAATCCCAGATGCTAGCTTACGTGGCTCCTCCCATTCCACTTCGCCTGTACGCACTCCTACAGCTGTTCTGTACATGTTACGAACTACTGCACGTCACACAGCTTCGGGGTTACCAGACTTTGTGTAAAGTAGGATGTTCTTCGAGCTGCTCTTCTGATACCACTTCACGTTGTACCGAGATGTTTGTCTGCGTGTTAAGATAAGGAAGCGAACTTGACATGTGTGATTGCCGGCTAAGGATGTCAAACAGTTCATCCATCTCTTGCTGCGCTGATGTAATTACGCAGTAGTCATCGATGTAACGGCGATACATAATGGCATCTTTCATAGTCCACGACCGGTCGCGCGNCCGGTCGCTAGCGACTGGCGACCAGTCGCGCGACTGGTCGCGGGCCCATTTCACGAGCGACCGGCCCAGTGGCGCGATCAGTCGCTCGACTGAACGCTCGACTGATCGCGCGGGACCGTCCGCGGCGGCACCCATAACTAGCGCGGCCTCCTCGACTGATCGCGCCACTGGACGCGCGACTGATCGCGCGACTGGTCGCCAGTCGCTAGCGACCAGTCGCGCGATCGGTCGTGGTCTATGAAAGATGCCAATGGGCATACGTGCTATAACTGGCCTTTCAACACTGTTCATGAAACAGATGACTAGGACTGGTGCTGGCCGTTGACCCATAACAAGTCCTCGGTTTTGAAAGGAGTATTGCTCGCTCTACTTGAAGAGGCATTACAATTGAGGCATCTCTCTATCAGAGCCATAATGTGAACTTTGCTTAATCCGAACGTCCCAATTTCCGTTTCATGCTTACCCAGCATTTCGGAAATCGCTTGGAGAGCTTCACTGTTGTCTGCGTTCGTTTAAAGCACGGTTACATCAAACGACTCTACCACGCAGTTCTCTTGAACGCAAGCGATCAAGAATTTTGTTCGTTCGTTTGGCAGATGTGAGGGTACGTATCGGAGTAGTTGACCAACAATTTTATCAAGGAACCACGATATACGGTCCGCTGGCCCGCCTACACAGCTGATGATGGGTCTTATTTTGGAATTGCTAGTTGAGCTGAGTTTTCACCCCCGTTAGACAACTTATGAGTCTTGTCCAAAGGAGGTGAAAACTCAGCTTATGCTAGCGAAGTTCCGCTTGACTAGGATGTTTCGGTGTTCTNTTCTGGGAGTTGTTGCAACTGGCCTAGCGGTAAACCACAGATCAGGAGCTTCGAGCTACTTTCAGGTCCCTGAAGACGACGAGTTAGTCGAAACGTTGACCAAATGAACGGTTCCATCATAACAAACCTGTACGGCAAAGAGTTGCGAAATATAATGTAACGTGCCCAGGTTTCAAGAAGACCAAACGTGGAAATGAGTACAGTAAGTTTCATGAGTATAAGATAGCCCTCGAATGTGGTGTTTTAGGATAAACAGCCAAACAGATAAGTTCTAAGCAGATTCACCACCCAGAATAACCCCCCACGCACGCACTTTTTAAAATTAACTTCCACCATCACATTTTTATAAATAATTTTCGGTTTCTGCACCGCTTCATAAGTATTAGATCACTTCGGGAATTTGAAAAAAATTATCATTAGTAACGACAAAAGAAAATATTTAGTATTCGATATGTCTTCCTTGTTCTAGTCCAATATCAAATAGCCTACATGGCATACTTGAAACAAGGTTTTGAAAGACCTCGCTGGAGGTTTCATTCCAATATTCAAGTACTGCCTGCTTGAACTCTTCAACTCTTCGTCTTTTTTATCTAGCATAAATCTTTTTACAATGATGTCCCACAGATTCTCCATCGGGGCTGCAAGCTGGCCGCGTCAGAACTCCGAAATTTAGGGAAAGGAACCAGTCTTCCGTGGAATGACAACGTGGATCGCAGCACTATCCTGTTGAAAAACGTAGTTGGGACCACAGCGTCGGCTCAGAAATTGTACCGGGTGCCATTGCAAGCCTTCCTGGGAGTCCTTGGAGTTCATTTTGGAGGTCACCAGAGCGAGCTCCATCCCGACATCTTTGCAGAAGAAACCCCGTACCATGACACCTCTTCCATAAATATTGCGACCGCTAAAGTTGATCGGCTTTTTTCTTGAGTCATGTTAGTAGTAGTTGGAACCATCGAGCCCTTAAGTCATGTTAGTAGTAGATGGAACCATCGAGCCCTTACAAATTACCTTTCTTTTCTCAATTACCTGAACGAGAATATTGGAATGTGTAGGTAATCGGCAATTCAGACTGTCTTTCGTCAATCTCATCCCAAATTCAAGCTTTGCAAGTTCAAGCCCTTCCTATGGTGGTCGGTAAGCCTCAGAACACTCTTCATTGCTGCCCCGACCTTTTTCAGGGCTCTCCATTCAGTAGTTTCAGACACGAAGGGACCCAACTCTGATCGAACTTTGACAAGGTTTTGTCCGGATAAGTTCTTAGCATTCTCCTCTCGTCATTCGCGGTTAGCTTGCGCGGACATTCTTTCATGGAAGCTCTGTAGTCTCCGAATATCCTTGGACGGAGCTGAAGCATTTCACAATTCTCCTAACTGCTCTCGTACTGAACCCTTCATCACGAAACGTTCGATTTTGTGCTTTTCCTTTCAAAGAAAGATGAACTCCTCGAGGCAAAGTGCATATTGCTTTCAAACATATCTGCGACACATTCTCTCCTATACAGATCCCTCTGGATGCAAAGGATGCTGCACTAAATTTTGAAAGCTTTGTGCTGTCGGGGAGTGATCCTATATTCATGAAATGGCAAAAAATGGAAAATAATCTAAATAAGTGTTAATATAAAAGTTGTTCAAACCAAGGCAGGTAGATTGGGATTACTGAAGGCGATGAATCTAAATGTGGTGTCAACAAGATAAGTGCTTGGCTGCTTATCGTGTAAATACCAAATTCGAGGATGATTTTATACTTATGAAACTGCAAAGTGAAGTGAGTAATGAGGAGTGAAATGGATGCTTCAAAACTCCGATTTCGACCTGTACTGGTATCGTGCTTTGTATGTCTATACAAAAATCGGAGATGATAATGTAGTTGGAAGTCCTCCGCTTTTTTCATCATTGAGCGCTAGAGGCACAAGGACGTTAGCCCGTAATTGTGCACAGGATGTTTTCTTGGCCGTGAACATACATTTTTTGACCTAACAAGGGAAGGGTCCCAGGTCGAAGTGACCATTTGAGACCGACATTGCTAGACGTATTTTTGATGCTGATTACAAATCTGCATTCAAAATCTGCTACACGATCCTCTGAACGAAGTTACGGGGTGGTCTTTGGAGAGCGCTCGACATGGGCAAGCACAAAAGCCATGGTCATCGTTACACTTTCAAAGGTGGCTTGGAGTAGAGGTAAGCGTGACGCTTATAGGTATGAGACCACAGATCGGGTGCATGATGGCGGTGTTGTTGCATTTCACAGAGTTCTTTTCTTCTAGGTTGTTAAGATCTTTTTATGTCTGTTTTACCGCCATCGACGACTTTTTGAGTGCTCAAGGTGAATGAAGTGAATCAATTTCTGCCTAAACCGCCTTCTTCTTCGCAATGATATCGATCAATTTTCAAAAAAGGTGGGGTTGTGGTCAATTTTAAAGAAAGGTAGGGGCTGCCACGTGGCAAACGCGGCAGGGTATGGTATATTTCGATGGATGTAACACTAAAGAACAAGAAGTGTGTAAGGTCCAGAATCGGTAGTGTCGCACCTGTTGGAGAACTTTAGTTCCTGTGATGTCGAACGAGCCAAACAAGGAAGGAGCAAAAGTTGATAGTCTCCTCTATCTTGCGAGGTGTGGGAAGAAGACTGTATGTTTGAGGACGAAGAGGCTAATTGACTGTGGGAACCCGATGATGAAGAAGAAACTTCAAGCATCTAGAGGGTTTATTTCATTCGTCGCTTGTTAAAGACTTCTTTGTTCCAAGTAACTCGCGCTAGATTATCACATCTGCTTATAATTGGTAAAAGTCATCCTACTGTAAAATTGAAATGCATTAGTATAGAGTTGCTGTCATGTTGATGGTTGCACTTTATGTCAGATGCTTTAGGTAGGATCTGACTCACCTCCAGCAACTAAAAAGTCGCTAAAGGCGGTAACTTTGATATAAGAAGATTTTTACAACCTAGAGGAAAAGATGCAGAAAAGCCGTCGTACACCAAACCCGACCCTTGGTTCCATGCCTATGAAGCGTCACGCTTACCTCTGCTCCAAGCCGCACTTCCGGCGACCATGTCTATTGTACTTGCACATGTTGAGCACTCTCCGAAGATCATCGTCATAACTTCGCTCAGATTTGGAATCTTTTCCTTATGAGCTTCAAGAGGAAAAGAGCACCGATGCGGGTGAGTCAGTAGAATACTCAAGTCATATCCCATCCTGGCTTTTTGCTAATCATCTCATTCTAACCCCACCGCTCCTCCCCTCCTAAGACTCGGGTAAAAGCCATAATCTTTCGCTTAAAACCGACTCTAAGCACAGGTAGGGTCGGCTACCAATCCTTCTCTACGCTCAAGCCCTCTGTGTATGGATAAAAGAGATGCCTCCCACATAACTACATTTTCTAACTATTTTGAAAGGTAAGGAATGAGGCCCGGCGTAAGCCGGGCGATTCGACTGGTATATATAGTATTATATATACCGGTTCGCTCGGCTGACGCTGGGCTTCCATCTCTCGTCGGCAATATTGTAGTAATGGGCTAACTCTCCACTCCTTTTATGATACAGTGTTTAACTGTAAACGAAGTTTGACAGAGGGTTAACAGAGCAGTGCAAATGTTATTCAGTGTAAGTGAGTGCTTACGCCTTTCAGTTGGCACTCGCGAACTCTTGCTCCCTTTCGTGAAAATAAGCCAGTTGGGCTATGCACGCCAACACGCGCGTCACATTAATTAATCAATCAGCTGATCTGGATAGGCGGTGGTGCGATTATGCAGTCAATAGCAGCACTCGACATGAAAGTTACTTTAATGATTGTCTAACAGGACCTTCCTCCTCAGGAAGATAAAAGGTGCTCATTCTATCGCTGCTAACAGTTGGATGTGCTCTCCATCTTTATGAGCAAAGTCTCATGAGGGAAGGCCTAGTGACTCTTTATACCTCAAGGGAAGCAGTCAGCAAAAATACGTGGCTGTTATCAAGGCAACTTTTTCTCTCAGAATATATCATTGTTAGAGGCTCACAGATTACTAGCGGTCGGATAAGTTCTGCTATGAATGATATCAAAGAAGAGAGGTACTGTAATCCCTCATTGAATGGCAAACTTTGCTGGGCAGCGCTCGTAAGCAAGAAGTGAACCAAATTCCATAATCAGTCCCTATTAATGCACTCACCCTTCTTGTCAAATAAAACATATCAAAAAACCAAAGCTAGATCCTAGAAAATAAATGATCGTCTAGGATATAATTGGTGATTGGATCTTGTTCTCTGAAGTTTCTTCTATCGTCAGTGTTCCCGTTCCGCCTCCTCTGCTCCTGTTGATTTTGTTCTCCAAGTCCACGAGATGAGTAGTTTTCGCGCAGACATTTATTTGAGGGAAACCACGTCCCCTGTATGCGCGGGCCGGCCCTACTGCCCAACATAAGTGTTCGCGTACTGCCGCCTATACTCCTGCCAATTTTGAACGCCCTAGGGCCAAATTGACAATTTCGGCGCAAACCCCGCACCCTGTGAAGGCGGTCCGGTCCTGCCATCCTTCATAAAGGTTTCTGTCCTGCCTCTTGTGCTTCTACCAAATTTGAACGCTCTAGGTCCACGGAGACAGGAGTTATGGTTTTCTCGGTCCATAATTTCATTCGCGCAAACCCGCTCCCTGTAGACGGAGTCCGGTTCGATCACCTACCATAGACGTTCCCATCGTGCCGCCTGTGCTTCTACCAAATTTGAACGTTTTAGGTCCACGGGGACAGGAGTCATGAATTTCCGTGCAAACAAACAAATGTACAGACAGGCAGGCAGACAGACGCGAGCGCCTTATATATAGTAAGAATAGCCACTAAAGATTCATTTGCCAGGCAACCAAAGCCTCGGGTGGTGTTCACAAACGTTTCGATTAATGACACCATTATCAGATGCCGTTATCATGGACCTATTTCTTTACAAAGATATCACTAGTCGAGAGTTTCAGATAAGTTTCGGTCGGTTAAGTTTTGTCGCGAATGGTATCGAGCGTAGAAGACTCTTTATTGAGTCGGAAACATTGTTGGGTGGCGGTCGTAACCCAGCAGCAACGAATGAACAAAATTCTCCGCTAATGGGTCCCTATCTCTGCACTACATACTCTTTTGCCATCCTCTACCATCCCGCCTTATCGAATGAAATATACTGAACGGTCAAACTGCATAGCAAGAGCGAAGGCGTTAGGATTTTGACCGATTTCTGGCTCTTGCTCTCTTAGACTCCTTATCGTCTCTTATCAGTTATTATCGGTTCCTGTCACCGAGTACCTATGATCCCGTCACAACCTACAAAACTCACTTGAATGCCGAGGTTCCACTACGGATACGAAAAGCTGTAATCCTATCAATTTTAAACTCTTTAGGTCCACGAAAACAGACGCTACGAATTTCCGCTCAAACATGTACTCTGCGCAAACCCCGCTCTTGGAGGCGCAGTCTGGCCTGCTACGTGCATAAGTATTCCCATTCTCTCGCTTGCACTACTACCGAGCTTCAAATCTCTAGGTCCACCTAAACAGGAGTCATGAATATGCGGACCGAAATTTCGCTTTACTTTGAGACTGAATGCTTTTCCGAGGCATCCGTTTGGTTGTAGTCGTGCTCTCACGGAAAATCGTAAAAATGGATACTCTCTTCCGTATCATTGCCTTAGATACATACAACTCATATTATATCAGGACAAGATAGTTGCGTGTTCTGAAAGTTTCACATGTTAACTCACTATGTTTGATCAGCGCAAGAAGTCCCTTCACAGGTATCTATACATGTGTGCGTGAAAAGCCTGCGCGTGTGGTCGGTATCCTATCATCCGCTAAGCCAAACGCTTGCATTCGAGTTGCTGGATAGTAGTCCGGGAAGCAACTCAAGCTCACCTTAAAAAAATAAGCACCCTGTGCACTACGGGACTGTTTGGCAAGCTACTCGGGGTCTACCCAGCTCTCTCGCCGGAGCTGGCTATTCGTGGTTACCTATACTCCAGAAACAATATGGTTTCATTTCCTTGAATCTTGCATAGGGAGTGTGTATCAAGAATCTTATGATGCAAATTAGATAGATCAAGTAGGCTGTCATTAGACTAACCGCGAAGGAGGCATTACCACTGCCCTCGTTCTCGAGGTTAGAGAAAAACTGCGGCAGAAGAGGTATTGGGGGGCATGCGATTCACGCGTGACCCCGTAAGAGCTCTTCCCACACGCAGCACGCGAAGTACCACTTGGAAGATTACGTACGTATTTCGATGCGATCGCTTCGGTACCCTCCAGTTGAGACGGACCAAGTGAGCTTTACACTAGTTCATGACTACACTATAAAGTATTGCAAATCTCTTCACTATGGCAATGAGTCCACTTTGAGACTAAGAATTCACTTCAAATGCTGCTCAATCTCAGCCCTAGCAATCTGCGCTGACAGTGAGCCCGCACATTGGCATTGCGCTAAGGAGATGACGGGCTGGAATAGTTCTATGTAGAACCGAGTAAGCTCCACTGAGTATTATTTCTTCGATCAGCAGCAATTTCAACTTCATGATTAGCCTTACGATGACTGCTTAAGAAATGCAAATTAGCACTCGCGGAACGGATAGGAATGAACAGTGAATACTATTAGAGTTTACCCGTCGTCCCGCACTATCCTGATAATTCGCAATTCCAGGAGCCCTCTTGGTTGCGATGGACTTGAGGAGTCACCTGGGCTCTATAATATAGAGATCAAGCATATTCAGGTATTAGGTCGTTCGGAAAGTATCTACGATTTTTTAGATTTCGCAGAACGATTTCTCCGTCTATTGAACAACTTAAACCATCCTACTTTATATAATTCGCTGAGTGTGTCGGTTCGTCGGTGTGTGTGTGTGCGTGTGTGTGCCGGTGTGTGTACGACCGGCAATTCATAACTCCTGTCCCCGTTGACCTGGAGAGTTTGGATTTAGTAGGAATACGAGGGGGAGGGAGCAGGATGAGAACACTTATGATGCGTGGCAGGACCGGACTCTGCCTACAGTGCGGTGTGATAGAAGTTTTAGGTCTTAAATTCATAACTCTTGTTAACGTGAGCTAGAGCGTTGAAATTTGGTAGGAGTACAGGAGGCAGGATGGGAACACCTATGGGAGGCCTGCAGAGAGCGGAGCGTGTGCAGAGTAAATGTTTCGGAAAAAATTCGTGACTTCTGTTTCCGTGGACCTGAAGAGTTCAAATTTTGTAGCTTCCAATAAGTGGCGTAGCATATGACGGGGGTCTAAGAAAGATAAGTCCAAGAAAGGAAGAGCCACTTATCGATCAAAATCCTACCGCTTCGGTATTACGATTCAGCTTTGACTGGTCAGAATGTTTCATTCAACAAGTGAGGATGGTAGAATAGGATGGAAAAAGTGACTGCTAAGTGCAGCGATAGGAACCCACTAGCAGATGAGAATTTTGCTCATTTCTTACTATTAGGTTACGATAGATTAACACAGCAAGATTGTGACTTAATGAAGGATCCTCTTTGTTCGATATTATTTGCTCATTTGCGACAAAACTTGATACTCGACCGCCAGATTTCTGGAATTCTCAACTAATGATACTTTTGTCAAGAAAAAGGTCTATTGATAGCATCTGATAATGGTGTTGTCACCACTCGAAACATATGTAATTACGGTATTTATTTTAAAAAAAANAAAAAAAAGCAAAAGATTGAGACTTCCAATTGAAGGCGTAAGCACCGACCTACACTGAATACCATTTGCTCCGCTTTATTAGCCCTGTGTCAAACTTCGTGTACAGGAAAATATTATCTGTTTCAAAGGGGTGGAGAGTTAGCCAACTATTACTACAACTTCACAATGAAGGAGGAAGTCCTGAAATCAACTGGTAAGTTTGTTTTGTTCGTTATTTATCGCCTTCCTGGTAGTTTTATAACTCGTTTCTCGCAAAACATTAGGTTTCTCGGCCTAAAAACTACACAAGATAAGGTCCGACACCTTCGTCTTCGGTGAAGGTTCTCCATTGTAGGTCTTTTGCAATGAACAGAATAAGTAGATCAGGACTATATGACGGATAAAACATTTATTTCCAGCCAGTTTCGATGATTTTTGCTTAGTCACCAAAAATGTGTGCGATCCAGCCCCGTCACAGCATAACATCATTACCTTTAGCTTTACCAACTGCTTCATATAAGTCTAGTCAGCAAAATTCCAAGTTACATTTTGGTCAATTAGATGTACTTCAAATTATATCCCACCTTTGCAGTTCCACCAAATTGATGGCATAGCCTTCTTCTGATGAATATCATATCGGAAGCTTGATTGAGCTGGGCCATCTTATATCTACCATAATCGTTTGTGAGTAGCATTATTATAAATATTTTGACTCTGATCAACAGCCACTACTCGGTTCATAAATGGTTGGTTTTCACTGCGTTTGGAACGCAAATCGTAGGCAATATTTCGAGGCGTCAGGTGCATCTCCCTCAACCCCTGTGGCACTTGAAGACTCGGATTTTTTTGGTAATCCAAATTTTTCGATTGTCTCGTCAAATATTGTCATGGATGCGTTCTCTTCTCAGTAAGTTCCTTCATGGATTGCATAATAACAGGCTTCGCCTAATGCCGTCAAGAATTCGTCATGCATATCTACCGGGCAGCCCACTTCGCAGTACAAAACTGCTAGAACGAAAAGTTGGAGCTCGTGAACCAATGTCCTTATACGCTCTAATGCGCTCTACAAACATTCACTCAAAAGGACATTCATACCTTATTTTACCCGTATCAAGAAGAACACCAGTAACTCTTTGGCCAAGGTAGAAGTAAAGAAATGAAATACGCCAAGAACGCTCCATCTGACACTTCGTGTTCAAACTGATTCTAAAATTGCATATGGGAACTAACTTCGCTGTTTTCGTCCGAAAAAAGTGCAACTATATAGTACAATCTAAATCAAACGAGAAGCGTTCAAACTCAAAACAAGCGTTCAAAAAATTGTTTTCGAAAATCGCAATTACTCCCCGGACGACCCAATAAAAGTTTTGCCTTACTGACGTCGCCTTTGTTCTGACGTCCATCACGGGAAGGGCGATGGTCTGTCTGCGTTGGATTCCATTTTCCCACGCATGAGAGCGAAAAATTCAAGTAACGAAGTCCCAAAAAGTCATTAACAGGAACCACTCTGCCCCAACGCTGAGTTTATGGCAAGATCCCGTTTTCGACACCGTCGACGATGAATGCAGCTTGCTTCCTGAATAACTTCACTATAGTGCTGGGAAAGCAGAGAGTATAAAAGGTGAAAAGAGGCATCCCCTTGCAGAGCTATGCAGAGATAAAGGAAGGCCTGTAAGGAAAGGAGCACCAGTCTCCCAAAGTTGGTGATTCAAGGACGAAACCGCAGTATCGGACGTCCCATTTGCCGTCGCCTTTTTGATGTGTTATGTGCCATAGCTTATCAGCACTAACACGTGCGACAGGTTGAGCCGGTCGGCCTATATCAGCACTGGACCGTTGAGCTTCAAGCTTTACTTGATGTAACTTGTTCAGACTTGATGCTTTGTTAACTGCTGTTTTTTGGCCGCAGTATGCGATGCACAAGTCTCACAAGGTTAGCAATTTATGGGCAAAACTCCAAACTCGTACGGGAATCGAATCGCTTTTGGACATTGTAGGCACCGTGCTCTATCCAGTTCGTGAAGTTTTGTTCAATCGCCTCGTGAGACTTTCGCATCGCGTAATGCGGCAAAAAAGCAGCTGACGAAATATCAAGACAAACCAAATACATCAAGGAAAGCTTACAGCCTAAAGGTTAAGCACTTATATTGACCGACCGGCTAAACACATCGTACGTGTGAGTGCTGATGAGCTATCGTACTATCTTTCTTATTAATAAAGCAGAAACTTGGTGTGTCGGTTTGTAAGTTTGTCGGTTTGTCGGTGAGTCGGTCTGCCTGTCCGCAAAACTTATGATTACGATAAAGGTAGTGATATGGAAAACCTAAGTCTATTCTACACTTTCCTCTTATATATAAGGCAGAAACTTGGTGGCTAGGTTGAAGGAGTAGAATGAGTACGAGGGAGTGGAGTGGGTACTTCAAAACTCCGTTTTCATCAGACATAATTCCAACGTAAGGAGGTCAGCCCTAATTATGCTTATCAACATTTCTTAGTGACTGGGAAGTATCTGGGAGGCAATTCGGGGCCGCCTCCAAAACAAAGCCACTTGTCCACTTCGGGATAGCCTGGCAATCCTCCGTAGTCAATAGCTCCGACGTCAGAGCCTGGCAAGCTGCATGTTGGGTATCTACACGCCAAAAACAGTAACAGAAATGGGCCTCATTCCCCTGAACCTGAGGGAGCCCCCAATACGGCAGCGTTGGGTAGGTCCGCTCGGGAGAGGCTGCCCAAAAGGAGAGGGACTAAGATGGCGATCTGTAATTTCAACGCACGGACGCTTGCATCGGAAGCGTGTACAGAAGACCTGATGATGCAAGCTAGGAAGATCAAGTACGACGTCATCGGACTGACCGAGACGAGAAGGCAGACTGGAGAAGAACTGTTCCGTGGAACATGCGACAGAGACGTCGGCGACGTAGGTGTCCTCGTCGATATGCACTTTTCCATGAACATCGATTCGTACGCAAGCTCAACAACCCGAATCGGACGTTTGAGATTAAGAAAAGGTGGATCAACTCCACCTCAAATACCTTCTTCAACGTCATCGGAATTTAATGAGCAGGGTGAAAGGCTGTCTGACTTTATCATGTCGACCAGCACCATCCATGGTAACTTGCGGCTCCAGAAGCACTCTCATTTGAAGTGGGCATGGAAGTCATTCGGAGGACAGTTCCATGAGAAATAGACCACATCATCTTCAATCGGAGATTTTGCGTGACGGATGTCGCTGTTGTTCCAAAGTTCTAAGCGGGATCGGACCAACGTCTCCTCCGCGCTTGCTCCTCAGTTCATGGAGGACAGAGTCTGAAGTTGAGGAAACGGAGCCCCAAGACCTTCATCAGCTGCGACCACTTTGCTTCCTTTGTGAGTGTATGTAAAGGTTCCGTCTGGACAACATAGATGAAGCATACAACCGGCTCACGAACAGCTTCACAATATCGCTAGGAAGGCGTCTACAAGTAGTCAACAAGCAGGCAAGAGACGACTCTCTTCGAAGGCTCTTGAGCTGATACCCCAGCGTGGAAATACCCGAGCTACAGGCAATCATCGGCAACGTCCGAACTTGCGGAGCTATGCTGAAAAGCGTTAAAG